>OZ059813.1:3526368-3718863 GCA_964057025.1 Standfussiana lucernea
GAACCACTGGATTCCAGGCTCTTGACAGTTGAACCGGCAGGATGGGTAAATATCCCGTTTTAAGTGTTAACAGTAATACAGTATTACGAGTATTCTTTATTTAATTAAAAACGTTAGATACGTTGTGCATAAATAAGAAAGAAAGAATGAAAAAGTATTTATTAGTCTCGCATTGGACAAAACAAGGTAACTTAATAATAAAACAAGTTAAAAAAAAGTAAACTTAAGAACAAATAATGTGACATTTAATGTGGATCAAAATTGGCTCTTACAGCATGTCATTAAAATGAATTCATCTCTGTTCTCAGGAGAAGATTGAGGTCAAGAGTTGGCCTATATAACATAAAAAAAATATCTTAGAAGATATCATTAAAATGCAGGGGCAGTTTCGTTCAACGAATCACTCCACACTGACACCACATTAGTATCTACATTGCATACGTGCGAAGCCGGGGCGGATCGCTAGTCCTTATACATATTATAAACGCGAAAGTTTGTATGTATGGATGTTTGTCACTCTTTCACGCAAAGACTACTGAATGGATTGGAATGAAATTTGGCACACAGACAGTTTATAATCTAGAAACACATAGGGACTAGGGTACTTTATATCCCGTCCGTTCCGTTCGTTTTTATCCCGTGGGACAATTACCGAACAGCACGCGGCCGAAGCCGCGAGCATTAGCTAGAGCAGTAATATTAGCATTATAGATTTAATGCTACTCTCCGTCTCCGTTTCGATTAGTTTTCGCAAATACCTAAATAATAGTTTTATTCAGCCGAATCCCCTGTGCTAAAAAGGGTGTTCACTACCCAATAGATACGCTCCACTGAATTATATTAACAGAACATTACTATACATCTATGTATTTGTCCAACAGCGTTTCTCAACCCGTTCATACCCTCAACCGTCGAACTGTCATGACTGAATAAACTGAGTAACAATCGAAAGTGATTATCTTCTACCTAGCCAACTGCAATTAGCTATAAAAAATTTTTGAAAAAAAAATAACCGACTTCCAAAAAGAACACAAAAAAAGTGGAAAATAACTTTACTTTCGGAAGTCGGTGACTATTTTTTGTTTCATTGACTTTTTTTGCCACGTTTTTATTTTACCCTTTTTAGTTATCGTATCACACACAAATCCTTGTCGAGTTTCAATTTCGCAATTTCTTTCACTTGGATGACTTATTTTTTCCAGCTATTTTGATCTAAAAACCAAACTACTGAACCGATTTTGATGAAATTTCTATGGGACCTATCGGGAAGTATATCCTTTTTTAATACTCAAAAGGTGGAAAGAAGTTTATGGAGAAGGTATTGTCATGGGATTTTTTTATTGAGTTCCTAGAGGTATGGGGAAGATAGTTAAAAATATGTGCGTTTTGTCTAATTGCACTCGAATATTTGTACTGTGTTGCTTGTAAAATTTTATTTTGCTACTAACAAAGTGTTGTATAGGAGTCTTCCTTTAATCACGTGAGATTCTACATGGGGTCAAGGGGGTCAGAAAAATGACGATTAATCACGACGGCGCGAGGGGGGAAATAATGTGGTAATCTAATTTGTGGCAAAAATCCGATTTTTTTATTTATTAAAACTATCTGATCTTTTTAAAAACAAAAAACTACATATGATGCTGGGGGGCTTTTAGACCAAATAGAAAAAAACATCTAATGAAAATCGACATGGTTCCCTAGTAAAGTTTGAGCACCTCTGCTGACACTTAACGGGATTTACCCTAACCCCCATATATCGGAGAGAACAGGGCTTACATTTTGACACATCATAATGGTCTTGTTGAATTGTTGATCCCAGTTCTCAAAAAATAACCGTTCCGTGGTAAGCAGTTATAGCCTAGTGCTGTGACCGTTGGACTGCCAAGTCATAAGTCTCGAGTTCGAACCCAAGACATGCACCTCTGATTTTTCGGAATCATGTGCATATTGTAATATACAGGGTGGCGCCGACAAAACGACAATAAATGAAAACAATGGTAATGCTAGTTCATAGGAATATTTTAAAATTATCAAAAAAATCCTAGCATCGAATTTTTTTTTTTCAACAAGCTAAATAGCATAAAACTGTTAACGAAATCCAACACCGTTTATAAATTTTGGTTTACTAACCTTAGGTATAATTTGCACTAATTCGCGTCTGGAAATAACATTTAAAGAACGAATTTGGCAAAAGTTTTTGAAATAGGGAGTTGGCAACATGTGTTTAGTGTTTATACCGATGCGGCGGTCGTTAACCTGTCAGTGCTAGTTTAATAATCTACATCATGTAGAAAATTTCGAATACTTATGAAAAATAATTTCCTGTGACTAAAATACTGGATATATTCGAAAGATTTTTTGTACGCGGACAGGGAACGTCATGAGGTAAACGCAGTTTAATTAATTGTCGTATTGTCGGCGCCACCCGGTATACAGGCTGGAAGAGACATCAGCTGTTCCATACATTTTGACCGTGTAAGTATTGCATTTTTGTAGGAAACAGCAGATCTTTTCGATATGATGTATTAAATGCCATGTCGTCCACCCACCCTATTTAATCCAACATTTATTTGATATTATAGGTGGCATTTTTTTTATTTGAATCGCAGTGCTATAAAAATATATAGAAAAATATACAGGGTGATTGGTAATTGAGTGCAGTCCATCCTGTGCGCCATCCTATATAACACGAGCTTCGGTGAAGGAAAACACCGCGACGAAACCAGCATAATTCTCAGAGATAATTCTCGATGGCATGTAAAGCCAAGTCAGAGGCCCATGGGTGGCATCAAAAGATCCCAGATCCATAGATAAATTTTCCTCAGAAAATTCCGGACTTTTCTTACTTTTATACGTGCAGTATTATTTTATACTCCTATTTTTTTTTATAAATATTAATAAGTAGTAGTAAAGGTTGGCTTCAGAACATTTTCGTATGCTCAAAATATCTCACTACTATTATAAAATGTGAATAAAATTTTACGAGGATGGACGGATGTTTGTTACTTTGACACGCAAAAACTAATTAAAGCGGATTTGGATTAATTTGGCATACTGATAATGAGTCCGCGTAACACTGGCCATTTTTCCTCACTCGTTAGTTAAGTTAATTCGATATCAAATTTCTGTCTCTCTCTGTCCGTCTATCTGTATGTCTGTTTGTTCCGACTAATCTCCGATACGGCTGGACCTATTTTGACGGGACTTTTACTGGTAGATAGCTGTTATAAGGAGTTTAGGCTAGGTACTATTTTATTTACAAAAAAAAAAAAAAATAGGGATCCATGCAAAAAAATGAAAACCCATGAAATTCTTAAGAAAATCAGATTCAAATAGGGAAGTATATTTTACGACGAAAGTCGCGGACAACAGCTACTTAAAAATAATTTTATGCTGCACGTTAATCCCAACTAAGTCCGCCGCCGCGCATTCGTAAGTCACAGCACGTAAACAGGGCTATAAAGTACCTAGATCAGATAGATAAATAGAATAGAATATCCTTTAGTGTACACTAAAATTGTGACATAGCTACAATGTGACATAAATACAACATTGCTTTTTCTACTTAGCGTATCGATGGAAAATCATCAAATATTTTTGGCCAAAAACTCCGCTACGCCAGCTCCACTCCCTGATGCAATGTAATGGCCCACCTTCCATCTTCCTGCGTTGCATGCCCACACCTTCACACTTGACGATCTTACAACACTACTAACTCAATCGGTAAAACAGTGGTCTTACCTTCTTTCTTCTTTATCGTGTAGTTAGTGCCTAACCTGGTATCAGAGTTTTTATGCCACCCAAGGGCCTCTGACTTGGCTTTACATACCGTCGAGAAATATCTCTCAGGCAAGCTGGTTTCCTCACGATGTTTTCCTTCACCGAAGCAAGTGATAATTATAGGTACAATACGCTCATAATTCCGAAAAATCAGAGGTGCGTGTTTTGGGTTCGAACTCGAGACCTATGACTCGGCAGTCCAAGGTCACACCACTAGACTATCACTGCTCTCTTACCTTCTATCGTTAACACATAAAACGGAATATGTACCATGTTAAATATCCATTTCGAGTTCCCGATATTTCGGCGCTGTTGCCAGCACCATGATCACGGATAAAACCGATTATCCGTTGTAAACGTGGTGAATATCCCGTTTTATAGAATAGAATAGAATATACTTTATTGTACACCAAAATTGAAACAGAACGGTTTTACAAAAATTGTTAATTTTATGGTTACAATGGCGGTCTTATCGCTGATAGCGATCTCTTCCAGACAACCTTTGGATGGACTGTACGAACATGAAATAGAAAAAAGGGGGGGTGCTAATACTATACAAAATTTAAAATAATACAAGTTATTCACTACTTATCATGTAATATAATTTTTTATGTGATAACAATAGTGTTATCGACCATGTTAGTTTAAAAACTGGTCTTATCCGTGTTAGCAACATCTTGCAGACAACCTTTCGATGGACTAAACAAACTTTAAATAAAAATTCGGGTGGTCAGTTTGTGCACTCCTAATAAATAAACAACACTTACTTACCACCATTTTCGTCATCAGCCTCCCAATTTTCCAAAATAAACTTCCCAATTACAAACTCCTTGGTTCAAAACTTCTTTTTAGCTGTCAAAGGTTTTCAAAACACTGGCCTATCACTATAAACTTGTAGATAATATCCAAACAAAGGGTTGTTACAAATCTGTGGTGCTGCTATGCACTGGCTGGGGTACTGAGGTTGCACCCCTGCATCCCTACTGCTCCACATAGCTCAGATAAAATAACAGTACTAGAGTGGGGAACTATTGCACCACATCGGGCTAAGTTAGAGTGAGTTGGAGGTGAGAATTGCGTGATAAAGTTGTGATGTCAACAATGTGAGAAATCAAACATCAAGAATCGAAGTCTTCTTCTTTATCGTGTGGTTAGTGCCTAACCTGGTGTCAGAGTTTTTATGCCGCCCATGGGCCTCCGACTTGGCTTCACATGCCGTCGAGAAATATCTCTGAGGCATGCTGGTTTCCTCACGATGTTTTCCTTCACCGAAGCCAGTGATATTAATACAAACGCACATAAATCCGAAAAATCAGAGGTGCGTGTCTTGGGTTCGAACTCGAGACCTATGACTTGGCAGTCCACTACGCTATCACTGCTTATGGAAAAATGTGCAAACCTTTCGCAACACACCATTCTATTTCTCGAACCATCCAAAGGTTGTCTTGAAAAGATCGCTTTTAGCGATAAGACCACCCATTGTGTCACCCGATGTGAAATGTTTCAGGTATTTTATGAATGTTACTTGTATGGTGTATGTACAATAATAGGGAATATTCTATTTTATTTTATTCGCATTCCGAAAGATTAGCTAGCATGAAAAGATCTTAAATAGCGAGTAAAAAGAAATTAACGTGATTTTTTTGTACCTAATTGCTTTTGCTCGCAACGTTTGTTCGAGTAGCATATAATTCAGTATACAAATAAATATTATATTTTTAACCGCCTTCAAAAAAAAGGAGGAGGTTCTCAATTTTGGTTGTATTTTTTTTTTGTGTTTGTTACCTTATAGGTTCGTCATTTATGAACCGATTTGAGAAATTCTTCTTTTAACTTCCCGATTGGTCCCATAGAAATTTTATCAAAATCGGTTCAGTTTGGTTTTTAAATCAAAATAGCTGAAAAAAATATGTCATCCAAGTAAAAGAAATTGCGCAATTTACTTGACAACGATTTGTGTGTGATACGATAACTAAAAAAGGGTGAAATAAAACTTTTTTGCAAAAAAATAACCGACTTACAAAAAAAAAAACACTAAAAAGTCGGTTATTTTTTTGCAAAAAAGTTTTTATATTTTATATTATAAAGCTAAAGAGTTTGCTTGTTTGTTTGGTTGAACCGCTAATCTTAGGAACTACTTTTAGTGTTGGATAGCCCATTTATCGAGGAAGGCTATAGGCTATATAACATCACTCTGCGACCAATAGGAGCGGAGCATCAATCAAAAATATTACTTAGACGAAGTTGCGCAGGTCAGCTATTCAGTATAAAAATGGTTCCTCGTCTCAATGTGAGGAAAGTAGGCTACAGGACCTATACTCACCTCTGCGGGCCCACTACGGTGGCGTGGCGAATGTCTCTTAAGATCATGTATATGTATGTATAATCTCGACATGAATGATGTAGGTAACCAAGATTTTGTAAAAACATATTGATTTAAAAGAGTGTCCATGGAGTTTCTTGCCCATTCTTCTCCATAGGATCTACGCTTTCGAATGGGCAACTACAGTACGTTCACAAGTTATTATGCCCTGTGACAGGGACTGTAGCTTAGTTTATTTTTTCTAATTGAAATAAATGCTTTGAGTTTGAGTTTGATCGAGAGTTCGATTCCCGGGTCGGGAAAAGTGTTATTAAGGTTTTCTCATTAGGAATTTGCCCGGTCAATAGCAATAACCGTCCCTATTATAATATTTACATGGGACTCAAAAATCTTCATCTGCCTAGCCTTTTCCCAACTATAATATGTTGGAGTCGGCTTCCAGCCCAAGCGGGCTGAGTGCCAGTATTTTATATGGAGCGACTGCCTATCTGACCTCCACAACCCAGTTAGCACTGGATAATACGATACCCCTTGGTAAGACAGGTTTTTAGGCCAGACTTTCGGACTACCTGTAACGACTGTCAAAGTTGTACAAATGACAGCCGGGATCAACGGCTTAACGTGCTTTCCAAGACACGGAGGCAACTCGCTATATAATCGGTTTTCACAAACATAACAAGTGAAATAACTACTATATGTATAAAGGAATACTGCCATACGCTTCGATAATAATAGATGTGATGTTATATGTGATTTTGATTCCTATTAAACTTTAGTTGCTTCTCAAATGTCTCCAAAGTTTTCTTCCCTAATAAAAAAACTCGAAACAGATTTTCCCAAAACCGATAGTACCCCTTCATAAATGAACCCTATTTACCGGGACCTACTCACACCTCTACAAAATTCGAACACCCCATGCACACAGCCCCCATTTCTCTCTCTCTCTTTCTAACCCGCGCATTTTCACATAAGTACAGTCATCTCGCTCCCTCGCTAGCCTCCTGCCAGTAATCGATTTTCTCTCGCATTATTTTTGCGTCGCCCCTCGTGGTAGCACAACGTGAGCCAAAACCTACAATTTCTTGTTTGTGTAAAATAATAATAATATTAAAAAGAATTTTCTAGTGTTGTGTGAAAAAAAAGTGTCGTTTCTGATTTATTTCCCGCGGAAAACCGATCGGTGAGTGTTCCGTTTTTGAATTTGTGTTTTTTTCTGCGTTTCGGAGTTGAGGGTTGTGTGTACTGTGATTCCGTATTCGATTGTTGTTATAAGATTTATGTTTTGTAATACCTTTGCCTGATTAAAATGTAAGTTGAATCTCTTTGAGAACTAAAATGGACGATAGGTACCGGACCGTATGTTGTACTACGCATTTTCTTTCCTTTTTCTCACAGCTTTAGCTTCGTGCATTTTTGTTAATATTTAACATAATAATGTTTTCAGTAATAAAATATCACAAATTATCAAGACTTAGGTACTATTAAATGGTAAATAATATAAAAGTAAACAAGCCAAAAGCATAACGCCAAAATGACCGACGCTTCTCCATGTCAATATTCATTACAGTTAAGCACTTAGGAGACCCTACCTTCATCAAAAGAGGTAGGTATCTATATCTACGCTGTAGGCATATGTGAAGGGTATATTGATATGTTGTGTTGGTAAACATAGGAAACCCTCTTACGAGCTAAGAGAATAATAAAAAGATCAATATTTGTTTATACATATAAATATAGCTAGGTACGTCAATTCGTTCGTATTATTAAGACTGTTACTACAGCCTATTTCTTATAAGGTCACTAAAAACTAAAATAGTTAATATCATCGTCTCTGGCTGGCATGTTTCCTTTAAATTATCTGTTTTTTCCTCAAATATATTGCATTCGTCTTCTAGTCTAACTGGATGCAGCTGAATACCAGTATTTTATTTGCAGCGACGGCTTAATCTGACCTCCACAACCCAGGTTTTGGCATATGGCATAATTTTCTTCCAAAATCTAAAATACGGAAACACGATCATAGATGCTAACTAGCAACATAAGCTAGGTTTATAGTATGTAAGAGCAATGAACTAAAATAAAAAAGTTATTGTATTTTCTATGTCCGCAGGTACGTTCGCGTTTGTAAGTTGTAATTTTCCTGTGTAGGGCACAGTGTTTTTCCAGGTAGTGTCGGTACGTAGGTTTGTATATCTACAAAGCTGTTTCAATGTAGATAAATGTGACGTTGTTGTATGTAGGGGCTGGAGTAACAAATGGCACCCGTGACACTAATGTTTTGTATTTGAGATGGTTACCTCAATACTACAATGCTTCTGGTGTATAAGTGGCGGTGTCTATTAACGAGAAGGAAAAAAGAAAATTGAGTTTATTGGCAATAATAAACAGACACACCTTTTAATTAAACAAAATCACTACATAGTATAAAACAAAGTCGCTTCCCGCTTAGATCAGATCTTTAAAACTACGCAACGGATTTTGATGCGGTTTTTTTAAATAGATAGAGTGATTCATGAGGAAGTTTTATAATATATGTATATTTAGTATCAGCATTGCACCCGTGCGAAGCCGGGGCGGGTCGCTAGTAAATTAATAAAACTATTAATGCCAAAGGGCCTCAGCTCAGCATAATGCCAGATGGCAATACAAAGTGTACTGGACCACCTGACGCTGATTTTCAGCTGCAGCCCACGAGCGCCATACGCTCAAAAAATAAATCAACACATATAAAAGTCTAAAATATTCTGTACAAATACCTACTATAATAAAATGTTGCGACTCTTAAATATAAGGTGGGTGTACCATGGAAGGCCACTCTAATAAATAAACAGTTATTATTCGTTCATATACTGGATAAATGAAATGAACGAATATTTAAGTAATACTTTGTTTTATTCCGTAAAATATAAACCACTTTTTTAAATTTCAGATTTGATCAATATTGATTAAACTTAAGTTTCATTGAACTCTTAAAAATGGCCTTGCTAGGAACAAGGCTCCTTAGAAGGCCATTATAATAAATCAGTCATTTAACACTAAAAGTTAATAAATAGCCATTAAATCTACAATAAAAAGAAGTGGTTTATATATTACGTAATAAAACAAAGTATTACTTAAATATTTGTTAGTTTCATTTATCCAGTAAATAAACGAATAATAACTATTTATTTGTTAGAGTGGCCTTCTATGGTACACCCACCTTATTTTAACGTCGCCGATTTCCGATATCAATGAAGCAAGGGACCGTACTGCCAAAATAGTGGCGCGAGCGATTCACCGCCGCGTCTGTGATTTCTAGTTCGATGGATGTTTATGTAGATAGAAGGAATTTGTCATCACATGGCAATAACTACGAAATTTTAATAATTGGCCTTCGAAGGAGCATGGCCTTCCATGGTCCACCCACCTTACGAGTAAAACGACAACAATAAAAACAAAAGACGCATGTGCCCCTTAATAAAAAAGAATGCATAATATGATAAATATTGCTGGTCTAAAATAAATTAAAAGACAGAAAATTGAAAAAGCATAAAATTTATTAAAATAAAAATAAAATAATTATGAGAATTGTATAAAATTGCTAACAATAAAATTGATAAATTAAAAAACAATAATTGAAAGTAGATTTTTTTTAAATATAATTTATAAGATTGGTAAAATTGAAAGGCGGATGAAGTTAATAAAATTAACAAAAATTAAATATTGTGTAAAAAATGTAACCTCTTCTAAACCTGATCTGATCTTAACCATCAGTGGGTCTAGATAAAATGAAATTTTATCAAGCATATACAAGGTGTAAACGGACCATAATAGGTATACTGTATATTAATCTACCGAAAACGCTGCTTGTAAAGCGATTACCACATAAACAATCTTATTTTTTTCTTTAGCAGAAACCTTTAGGGGTTTACTCATTGATCAATTTTTACTATGGGACCATCACTGACATCGCAAAAAAAAAACAGCTGCCCCAAACATTTGTGCTGATGTTAAACGTCAAAATGACGGGAACAGTTTTTTTTTGCGATTTCCAGGTTAGACCTAGATGACTCCTTTGTAAGAGGTTTCTGGTAAGGCAAAACTAATAAAGGTCAGCACCCTACAAAAAAAAAAGGAAAATAACTTTACTTTCGGAAGTCCGTGACTATTGTTTGTTTCATTGACTTTTTGCCACCGACTTCCGAAAGTAAAGTTAATTTCCATTTGTTTAGTGTGTTTTTTTGGAAGTCGGTTATTTTTTTTGCAAAAAGTTTCTATTCTACCCTTTTTAGTTATCGTTTACTCGCAAATCCTTGTCAAGTATCAATTTTGCAATTTCTTTTACTTGGATGACATGTTTTTTCCAACTACATATTTTGATTCAAAACCAAACTACAAAACCGATTTTGATGAAATTTCTATGGAACCAATCGGAAAGTATATCCTTTCAGATAAAAGAAGATTTTTTTAAATCGTTTCATAAATGAGGAAGATATGAGGTAACAAACACAAAAAGAAAAAAAAATACAACCGAATTGAGAACGAAAATAAAAACGAAAAAAAAACGATAAAATTATCGAGCGCGTTTGCTTTGATTTAACCTTTTAATTACAAAAGCTATATCTAACCTACGGTTATAACGAAGTTTTGCGGAGGGGCAAGCTCATAAAGTCGTAATCTCGCCACGTAGCAGATTAATGGCAAATACTCACAAGCTTCAGACTATAAGGGTGCCTCTGGGAAACATTCCGAGAGGGCACGCATCGCAGGATCAAAATATTCCGGAATTTTTGCAAAAAATTCCTGACGTGGAATTTGGAGAGAAAACGTTGTCAAGTATTTTAGAATGATAGGGTCATGCGTTCAGTCTTCATAGTCAGCTATTTTATCAGGATACGGCTGAATACCAGTATTTTACATGGAGCAACTGCCTATCTGACCTCCTAGATGCTGGTTAATCCGATGTTGCCCCTTGACAAGACTAGTTGTCAGACTTCCTGGATCATGCACTGAGTCATCATCTTCCTGCCCGGCTCTACACGTTTTTCCTTCCATTCTCTCTCAACCGTCACTGGATTGACATAAGATCCCGAGAACCTTATTCTCGGGATCTTAGCCAAATGCAGAAATTGTATACAAGAACGTGCAAAAACAAATTGCATACAAGACTGCATAAAAAATATTAATACTTAGAAATAATAATAAGATCCTTTGATATGAAAAACGTATTTGTGTGGGTAGAAAAGGTTATTAAAAGGTCCTAAGTTGTTTTTTTAGAGTGTTAAGATCTCAAATTCAACAAATTTATAAGAAGTTACCTAACATACATCTTCATTTAAAGTGCTAATAACCTATCATCCATCCCACCGTACATCACACTAACAAAAGCGCCCTTCAAACAAAATTATCAAAATCAAGACTAACACTTGGAAACCAAATTAAAATTTTATTATATCCTTAACATGATAACGACCAGCGGTACCCTTATTATGACATAAGATCCCGAGAACCTTATTCTCGGGATCTTATGTCAATCCAACATTGCTGATAGAATGTAAGACGTATGTTTAGGGGCTCGGGCAGTCAGCGCCGCTACGACCTCAATGACTGGCTGATATAATGTTTCCACTGTTGAACCTTATCTGGCAGCACGGAATAGCACTTGTCTATGCTCCTGTCCTTTCTGTCGCTCACAACCGTCTTAAGGTAGAGCGAGACACGGTCATTGAATGATGTCCGTTCAGCTCTAGGACCTGCCAGTTTCCGCACAGTGATCACCTTCATAGTTTTGAGTTAAACTTTACTAGCGACCCGCCCCGGCTTCGCACGGGTGCTATGTAGATACTAATGTTTTCTCTACTATAATATGCATGTTTAAACATATAAACCTTCCTCTTGAATCACTCTATCTATTAAAAAAAAACCGCATCAAAATCCGCTGCGTAGTTTTAATGATCTAAGCATATATAGGGACAGACAGACAGCGGGAAGCGACTTTATTTTATACTATGTAGCACGTGATGACGAGAGAACAAGTGTTATTCCACCGGTTACGACTTCAAGTAACATTTTATGTCCCAGATATAAAAAGGCGTCTGATGTTTATAGTTTTACTATAAACATCAGACCTCCTTTTCACAGATAAGTAGACAATATCTCTGATAGTTTTTAAGGCTGAAAAAAAACCTGCCCCTGCTTTGCAGTTTTAAAACTATATCACTTAAAAAAATACGTATACAATTAAATAACGTCTTATTTTTCTAAGTAGGTTACATATTGTTTATTTTTGGCTGAGTATATCAGTACTTTTTGGACGTCAAAATTAAATAGACAACTGGTCTATCAAAAAGCCCGCCAGCTCACCACTTCGAAGGTCTTCCTAGGTCACTAGGTGGAAGGAAGAAGTGGCGAAACAGACTGCCCAGCAACAACTGAAAAGGTAGATCATCTATTAAAGTTATATTTAGAAGGAACTTGGTTCTACAAGGTGTAAACGGACCCTTCACGAAGCCGTCAACCAAGCATTCTGTACATCAAACTAAGTAACTCTACGCAAAAAATATTGCTGGGAAACGACTTTTTTTTAAGTGATTCATTACGTTTTGACTCAATGTAACGCACTCAAAACATTGCGCTGATGGATACATTGAATAGTACGGGGGTCGTGGAGGTATTATTAGTAAAGTAATACCTAACATTAAAGACTTATACTTAAAAAAAAAGTTGTGAAAATGTTGAAACTTTGACCACCAAAATCTCCGTAACTAGAAGGTTTCCAGGTATCGTCCAGAACAAAAAAGTTTTTACAATGACGGGGAGAACAAAATAATGCCCTTCGGCTTTGTGAAGGAAATTTTTTCACCCACTGTAGGTAAGTTTTACTGTCCAAGGTGTTTCGCCAGTCCGCTACCCGTGAAGGTTATTTCAGCAACCCAAGTTGTACCTAAAGCATTTCAAACCGCAAGATACTTTACATTTTGCATATCAAAGTAGGTATATAGACTGCGAGCTGCATTCGGAAATTGTTCAAAAATTGCCTATTTCCCGTCTAGTCTCACGGAAATTGAAAATTCCTTGCGCCGTCTTGATAATTAGATTTCTTAGTTTTTTTTTAATGCTACCTGCGAGCAAGTAATCGTATTTTTTTTAAAACGTTGTTTTTAACGTTCCGTAGCTAAGTGGTATAAACGGAACCCTGACAGGAGCGCTGCTGGTAAATATTTGTGAAATTGTGTATGGAAATTGTAATAAAAAACAAGATGGTGGCGGCGTTAATTCCGCGATAAAAGAATAGTGCAGCACTTAATTCTGTCTCTGTAAAACCCCAGGGGTTTGGACAAGAGTTGTGTATTTAGTTCACCGACTGTGCTTCCGCCATCGAGCCAAATGCCATTGTGGATCTTTAGGCGTTGTTTCTTTCCTTTTGAATTTCGTGATGTGACATTTTGGCCGTTATGATTATACGCTTTTAACCGACTTCAAAAAAAGGTTTTTTTTTGTGTCTGTTTTCTCATATCTTCGTCATTTATGAACTGATTTGAAAAATTCTTCTTTTATCTGAAAGAATATACTTCCCGATTGTTCCATAGAAAATTTTATCAAAATCGGTTTAGTAGTTTTCCAAGAAATTGCGAAATTGATAGTTGACAAGGCTTTGTGTGTGATACGATAACCAAAAAGGGTAAAATATTTTTTTTTGAAAAAAAAAACGGTCGGTGACTATTGTTTGTTTCATTGACTTTTTTGCCACCGACTTACAATCACAGCTACGTATAACCAAAGT
This sequence comes from Standfussiana lucernea, assembly GCA_964057025.1. Lineage (NCBI taxonomy): Eukaryota > Metazoa > Arthropoda > Insecta > Lepidoptera > Noctuidae > Standfussiana > Standfussiana lucernea. The sequence goes on from OZ059813.1 coordinate 3,540,234, forward strand.
ATTCTGTTATAACTGAAGGTTGAACGGTAAGTTTTTAACGACTATTGACAACTGTCATAGTCTGACAGGTGTCAATAGTCGTTAAAAATTACGTCACTTTTATTTTTTCTTATTCAAACCTGCCTCAAATTTAAAAACATTAAGATTGCCTCTTTGAAGACTGGATAGACAAGGGACATTGTTTAATGGGGCACTGGGGAATCGTGCCTAGCTAGTAAAAAGCGCGGGAAACAGGGCTGCTAGATATGTTTCTGAATTTACCCCGTATTCATTTTTTTTCTACTCGAAATGATGCGTTATTATAGTATTTACCTACCTACCTAATGTAACATTCACAAAAGTCGCCACTAGGTATCGAATTTTGTGTATGTTGCATTGTTGCCGGTTTCGTTTCACGCACGACACGATGCAATCAACGCAATTTAACATAACTAATTTGGCTGTAAAATGTCTCACGATTTTCTAATGTTGTTCTATCTGTCCTTGAGAATTTTTTCCCCAATTTTTTTCCCCAGCAAAACTCCCCAGTCTACTAAAACTGCCTGGATGGATGTTAAAACCGCGGGAAAAATAGAGGGGTGCGTAATGGCCGCGTTATTAACGCGTTGCGTAGAGCACTAGAGGGGAGGCTGAATGACTTTCATACCATCGCCTCTTTATACTTTTTAATGGAAGTTTGTTTTTGTTGGCAATTTAAATTGTAGACGGAATATTTTAAACTATTTTTTTCGAACGATTGTTTTTTTTTGTATTAATTTAGGAACACAAATTGGGGGAATTGGCAGGGTAGCCCGTGACAATCAAATTTTCTTAGGTTTTTTTGCAATTTGCACTGTCAGGCTGTATAACAAAATATGATTTGCGGCCGTAACACGTATGTAGTTACAAAATTATAAATCATTAAAATCATCAGTAAAACCCTCTCCGTTCATTTAATCCCATTCAACGACTATGTCTTGGATCCAAAATCCAAATGTCTGGCTACCCTGGCGCTACTCCCTTATGTAGTAAAATTCGTTTTGAAGTTTCAATTGTCTATTGAGTGTGAAATGATGCCAAAGGTACAGTGCTACAATGACATTGGCAGGAGAAAGCTGTCGGTAGAAATTTTTGTGAAAAATTCTGACGCCCGCAATCGAATAACTGCGTAGGTAACACGATAATTGCTTGGTAAGACTGCTTGTCAAACTTTCGGAAGTCTGTACTATGACGTCTTAATGCAGGAATATAGAATAGAATAGAATATACTTTATTGTACACCAAAACTTTTTTGCAAAAAAAACCGACTTCCACAAAAAAAACCCTAAAAAAGTGGAAAATAACTTTACTTTCGGAAGTCGGTGACTATTGTTTGTTTCATTGACTTTTTTGCCACCGACTTCCGAAAGTAAAGTTATTTTCCACTTTTTAGGGTTTTTTGTGGAAGTCGGTTTTTTTTTTGCAAAAAAGTTTTTATTTTAACCTTTTTAGTTATCGCATCACACACAAATCCTTGTCAAGTATCAATTTCGCAATTTCTTTTACTCGGATAACATTTTTTTACCAGATTTTTACCAAACTACTAAACCGATTTCGATGAAATTTCTATGGAGCCAATCGGGAAGTAGGTCCATTCAGATAAAAGAAGAATTTTTCAAATCGGTTCATAAATGACGAAGATATGAGGTAATAAACACAAAAAAAATAAACATACAACCGAATTGAGAACCTCCTCCTTTTTTGAAGTCGGTTAAAAATTGATACAGAACGGTTTTACAAAAACATTCAACGAAAATAAACGAAAACATTCCTGCATTAAGAGATCATACACCAGTAACGACAGTCAAAGATCTACAAATGACAACTCCGGAACCATCGGCCAAACCTTTTTCTTCGAGGCACTGTGGGTAACTCAGTATGAAATGAACCAACTTTAGCGAGAATTGTTTAACCTTGAAAATAAACCCGTGCTGTTCTTATTATTTAGCCACGAGTACCTCAGTAGCTTTTTCATATCATAACGTACATAACAACACACCTGTAATCCCAGAAGGGTTAGCTAAAGGTGTACCTAATAAAATACCTACACCCACATGTCACCAGTTATGTTTAAAGTCCCATGTAATAGGAGGCGAGCCTCTTGCCATCAACCGGGCACAAATCCAGACGCCGTGGCTACTGTGAAATTCCTGGTGGAAAAACCCAATAACACTTTGCCCGACCGCTCAGCAGTCGCGGTTGCACTAGTCCAACGAGGTAGTTCCTTATCATTATGTAGAATTTCTAGCAAAATTTGAAGGGTTAGCATACATTTTCTCACACTAATCGTTGCTAAGTCCTTGGCATTTTAACATGCAAAATCGTGCAAGTGTTATCGCCATGCAGATCGCAACTTCGAGCGGTTGTGAGTGATGGTTTTTGCTTCCAAGATTAAGTGTGATAAGAACAACCTTACCTACAAGAAAATAATTTTTCTTTTATGCAAAATTATGAGTAATTTTGTGCAATCTGAAAGGCGCAGAGAGGCCATCATTGTTTCGCTTTCAAAGCAATTCGTATTTTTACAAAGAATGGGGAAGGCTTCCTAAGATCAGTATAGATGGCGTGACCATAGCTAAGTCCGAATTTGACCAAGGAGGTCAATCGCTTTTGACATTTAAATGACATTAACAGATTTTCCACCAATGATGATACTTGGAAAGAGCTATGCAGGCACCTTTCGTTTCACTGCACAGTTGCCATCCCCAAGAGTTTTTTTGGTAGCTTATGTCAATACAATTCATTTTACTCTTTTTTACATATACTTTTTGCTACCATGACCCTTTTACCGTAATCGGAACTACGCCCGCCATCTTGTATTTTTTTTTTAATACAATTTCATGATAAACTTTCACAGAATGTTTACCGACAACGCCCCCATTTCAATGACGTTCAAGCGTTGAAAGACGAGTCCTTATACATACCAAACAACTACAGAAATAATCCCACAGGCGGGAATAAACCCTTATTTCGCTCATTTTACTCTTCAAACTCTAGCCACCCCCCATGTTGTTCTTTCATACGAAGTTCAGCGGTAAATGACGTGCAAACTAAAACCACAGACAAACTGTAGAGGGAAGTAATTACTCGATTATTTACGACTCCTGGTTCCATAGAGCACTTGCCAGCCGCTTTGAACTTTTTCAGCGCCTAGGCTGAATGGATTTTTGCTTTCGTCACTTTTGTTTTTTACGGTGAAAGTTTGTTCTTGTTGTGCAAAAAATGGCGCGGGATTTTATAGTTTTGTTTTTATCGCGTAGTTACGGAATTAATGTGAAATTTTGTTATTAAATATTGTAGGACACCTGACAGTTCATCACATTTCACGTATTTTTTTTTGTATAGGTACCTACTCGTTTTTACCCCACTGCGGCGAAGACCAAAAGGAAGGTACTCGTTGTCTCTAATATATTATATCTATAACGAAGTCTCTAAATTTTAACCCTTTTGAACTTAATTTCCCAGTTCCTGAATTTTACAGCTATAAATTAACAAAGGTATTTTTGAACCAAAGGCGGTAGTTTTTTTTCATAATTAGATACCATGTCAATAAAACTTAGCATTCTGTCGCCGGTATATTTTTGTGGCCGCATACGAATGTACAAAGTGTTGCTTTGCATCCTCGTCAAATTCAAGGAGGTAACTATGCTAATGATTCTCGACCCGAATCAATAATAAAATGGGTAAGTATGTAATGTTCTTATGTTTTTTTCTTAATATCGGAAATCGATAAGTGTACACCACCCGTATTAAAACGCGGCTCGTCTAATACTAGCCCTATAACCGCACTTTCACATACACAAACAAAAACGCAAACGTTTATTCGATAAACGGGTGACTCTCCTCTTTTGAAAAGGGCTTCATTCTGAAATAGTGTCAAATAAAAACAACTAAAAAAACAATGTTTATTATTATTGACCAGGTACCGTAATTTATATTGATTATTTACGTCTTCTATGACAACCTCCTGAATTTTGACGAGGTTGCAAAACTACACCTTGTATAAACAACAGAATTTTTGTTTTGTCAAATTGATGATAGCTTCATATTTTAAGGTAAAAATTAAATAGTAACTAGAACCATAACATTAACTCCTCCTCAAAACTGCCAACCGGTAAGGTGTCCAAGAGACTGGCGGCATTGCCATGTTATATGGCAATGCTTATCCTTTGGCCAAGGTAAAAGCCAGGTTAACTAGCATAATTTTCTAACGTACCTACGTAACGTTTCTAACGTACTGAAGGTCTTTTTAGGGTTCCGGACCTCGAAAGGAAAAAACGGAACCCTTATAGGATCACTTTGTTGTCCGTTCGTCTGTCCGTCTGTCTGTCAGTCAAGACTCTTTTTCTCAGGAACGCGTAAAGGTATCCAGCTAGAATTCATATCAAATACTCAAGTCTACTGTGCCTTGGAGCTGTGAAAAAAACAAACTTCTAAGCTCACGCTATCAAAAGACAGCCGTTTATGCCGCAAATTTCCGCAAATTTTCGATACTCGCAAAGGAATCAAAACCTACAGGGTACTTCTCGTGAACTCAGAATCTTGAAATTTGGTACGAATCGACGTCTTATAGCACAAATAAAAGAGAAATTGCGAAAACCGTAAATTTTTAGTTGAGTGTCGTGATGGGTGAACTTTTACGTATATACTCGTACCTACAGGTTTGCACGGAACCCTCGGTGCGCAAGTCCGACTCGCACTTGGCCGGTCTTTTTTTACTCTCATGCCCTAAGTAATTAGGTTTAGGTTTAGTAATACAGTGATAGCCTAGTGGTGTGTCTCAAGTTCGAACCCAAGACACGCACCTCTGATATTTCGGATTCATTTGCGTATTGTATAATTATCACTTGCTTCGGTAATGGAAAACATCGTGTGGAAACCAGCATGCCTGAGAGATATTTGTCGACGGCATGTAAAGCCAAGTCAGAGGCCCATGGGTGGCATAAAAACTCTGACACCAGGTTAGGCACTAACCACACTATTAAGAAGAGGATAAGGTTGAAAGTAGTAGACCATCACTGAACTCGGGAGTAGGTATACCTACTACCGAGTTCAGTGATGATCGACCACATGAGAAGGTACGCATTACATTGCTATGTTTGCCCCCAGGTGATCGTCGGCATGCCGCGGTCGGCGTGAGATGGACGGCATACAGATGGAGCCCATCGGCAAGTACAAGGCCGACAGGAACGGTTCTGCTAAGGGTAAGGGCATTTAGTACATCTTTGGTCCGTCCATAACTGCTGTATTGTTGGAAGAAAAAAAAGTGACCAAATTAACATCGCTATTGAATAATTTAAGAAAAATGAAAGGCATCTTTATCTATCATCATCATCATCTCTTAGTTGCCACGGTTTATTTGAACTAATTATTTCGTTTTTTAATTGCCTTTTTTATTTGTACTGTGGACACGTTTAACGTGCACGTCTTGCTACATCGTTCTCACATACTCGTAATGTACCATCTCTACAAGAATGATGTATCCAAGATTTTTGTAAAAACATTATGATTTATAAGAGTGGCCATGGAGTTTCTGGCCCATTCTTCTCCATAGAGATAGCTACGCTTTGGAATGGGTTATTTGGCCTACTTGAAATAAATGCTTTGATTTTGATTTCTTCGCAGTATCACTAATAATAAAAAAAACACTCGTGGGTAAATAATAACAGCCACTCGGGTCGATCGTTAGATTAAGACACGCTTGCCTAAGTTAGTCCGAGGATGCGTGACCAGCCATTACATTCCGAGTTTCCTCCGTGCCTCGGAAAGCACGTTAAGCCGTTGGCCCCGGTTGTCATTTGTAGATCTTTGACATTCGTTACAGGTAGTCAGTTGCCATAAAGTCTGACAATCAGACTTACCAAGGGGTATCGTAGGTATTACTCAGTACTGAGTTGTGGAGGTCAGATAGGCGGTCGCTCCATGTAAAATAATATTCATCTGCACACGGTTGGACCGGAAAGCGACCCCATTCACTACACACTAACATTATACACTCTCATAGACACACACATACACACATATACACTGATTAACTTTTGTTGATATTTTCTTTTTAACTTCTAGGTACCCCCAAAATTATAATTATTTTTTTAGTCTTAATTCTCCTTATTAACATAACATTGGTTTGTTAAATCATATAATTATATTTTTAAGTATCTGTTCTTCCGCGGGGTGGGGACCTGGTGATTTGTAATACAGGCATTTTATGCCTAACACAGACACCAGCTCTTCACATTGCTAAAAAAAAAAAACAAATAATATTATGTGAAACCTAGAATAAGCTTGCCATTGTGAGGTGAAATAAATAAATTAAAAAAAAACATTTTGGGAAAAGGCTAGGCAGACGATGATGAGTTATATTTAAAAACCATTACAGCATACAATTGTTTTTTTTTTAGCAGCTGCTTGGCGTAATATGGTGGATCAGGATTTGGACGATGTCGCTTTTCTAGCTGGTGAGTAATGACAATCTCTGTCTCCCTCTTTCTTTCTTTGTTTCTCTCTTCCTACTATTTTTAACAGACTTCAAAAAAAGGAGGAGGTCCTCAATTCGGTTGGATTTTTTTTTGTGATTGTTACCTCATATCTTCGTCATTTATGAACCGATTTGAAAAATTCTTCTTTTATCTGAAAGGACGGAAGGTTTTCTTTCCGATTGGTACCATAGAAATTTTATCATAATCTGTTAAGTGGTGTGGGTTTTAAATCAAAATAACTAGTAAAAAAATATTATCCCAGTAAATGAAATTGCGAAATCGACAGTTGACAAGGGTTTGTGTGTGATACGATAACTATTAAAAATGGTAAAATAAAAACTTTTTTGCAAAAAAATAACCGACTTCCAAAAAAATGGAAAATAACTTTACTTTCGGGAATCGGTGGCAAAAAAGTCAATGAAACAAAAAATAGTCACCGACTTTTAATTTTGCAAAAAATGTTACTTTTTTTGACAAACGTTATTTTTTTGCAAAAAAGTTTTTATTCATCATCAGCAGCCGAAGTTCACCTACTATTAGGTATAAGCCTCTCGTTGTTTGTGTCAAGCTCCACGTTCTTGTGCCAGCCTCGTCCTCATAATTTTTATAAGTAAGGCGTAAGTGGTAAAAAAAAAGTCCAGAGTGAAAACCTAATTGGCTTAAGCTACAATGGTGCAGTTATGCAACCCACATAATGGATGTAAAACTGCCCTTAACGAAGCCGAAATGGCACTTGTTCTTCCCGTCATTGCGATATTTTTTTTGTTCTAGACCATACCTGGGAACCCGCTAGTCCCGGAGATATTGGAGGTCAAAGTTCCAACTATTTCACACTTTTTTTTTTTTAAAACAAGTTTTTTATTATTATGCTTTAATTTAAATACCTCCACGACCCCCGTACTATTCAATGCATCCATCAGCACAATGTTTTGAGTGCGTTACATTGAGTCCTACCGTAAACGAGATTTGTAACCTCCAAGAAATATTTTATGAGTAGAGTCGTTGCTATTTTTTCTTAAAAAAAAAAAATTAAATACAGAATACTTGTTTGACGGGTTCGTGAAGGGTCCGTTTACACCTTGTATAGAGGTGATTTGCGCAATCACTTCACTTGCCTCAAGCCAGGTGATCGTAGAAAGTGCCTAGTAAGAAAATTTTAATTTCGCGGGCTTTTCTGGCCCTTCCACTTTATGTCAGATCGTTTTTTTTTTTCAGACTATTATTGATATTGTACAAGTGCCAGTCTCAAGACTCCACGACACAAGTTTCCTGCACGTTTGCTGTGCGTTTCGTGCAGCCTGTGGGTGAACTTTACGCAAAGGGCATATAATGTCCTGCGCGTACAATATAACAACACGTTCCGGGTGTTGATGGGGCTGCCGCGTTTTTGTTGCGCGTCCGGCATGTTTGCCGACGCGGACATTCATAGTCTTTCGGCCATGATGCACATCTTTGCTACACCGGGTTCGCACCAGCCCCAACAGCATTCTTAGAACGTTGGCTGATAGGCGGGACTTTCCGATCTTGAGGGGCGGTGGGTACGACCGCACGAAGTCAAGTAGACATTCCCCAGGATCGGAGTGCCTCATGCAGCTTAGAATAAAGTTTAACTAACACTAGTTTGTAAGTTTATATTGTTGCTAATAAATATGGAAGTGTTTCTGAAATAAATGTTTAAATTTATTTCTCTAATACAATCCGTTTATAAAATGCTAACCAACTCATTATGTTCACAGACTCGGACAAGGCGCGCGAAGCCCGAGAGCTCCGCGATGCTCCAGTGGCGGTCTGCTCACAACGGCGCGCGCTATGTCTTACTGCTCTGTTGTTCTCGGCTATGTTTGCTACTGCACTCATCGTGGTGTATGCTACTCCACAACCGGGTAAGTTCCCAGTACGTTTTATTATTATTAAGCTCCAGGCCCATTTGTGCGCCAATAGCGCTTTATTATATTTGTTTATTTTGTATATGGTGTATTGTATAGCACTCCACAATTGGGTAAATTGACGTTGAAGATTTTTTATTATTGACGCCCAGTTGTGACTAAATTCAATTAAATTTAACAAAATCTGCAAAATTGTGCTCTGCAGCGGCCGCTACATTTTCTCTATGTTTGGTACAACGCTAGTAGTGGTGTATACTTCAGCTTATTCGTATTAGCCAAAATGGACAAACTTAAATCGAAATTTTTAGTACCCTTTTCACCTAGTTCTTACTGTTTTATCTACTCTTCTTTATTTACGTTTTTACTCCTCAGTCAGATGATCTATTAAACAAGTCAATTTAAATATCGACACCCTCTACTGTTTGATGGCTATCTTTTGACGTCTAGCTACAAAAAAATGTTTCACAGATATTGGCGCCCAAATGGGCCAATAAGGTCCCACGTTTGTGCGCCAATAATTTATGGTTAACTTGTAAGTTTGTTTTCATAATATGGCTGCGTATTCAAAAGCTTCGTAACGTCTTTAACAATTGATTCTTGTTTGTTACAGACTGCCCATGTGCTGGCGAGTCGACTTTAATACCAGGACAGCCGCCAACGGACTCAGAAGCAAGCATTGCGGCTTCTAACAAGTGAGTGTATTATTTTAAATCTACCATTACTCACTAAATAGTATAAAACAAAGTCGCTTCCCGCTGTCTGTCCCTATGTATGCTTAGATCTTTAAAACTACGCAACGGATTTGGTGATGCGGTTTTTTTTTTAATAGATATAATGATTCAAGAGGAAGGTTTATATGTATAATACATGCATATTATTGTAGGGAAAACATTAGTATCTACAATGCACCCGTGCGAAGCCGGGGTGGGTCGCTAGTACTACATAAATATATTATTTTAATTCGAAAGTAATTATATCTTTCTGTGATTAATTCGATGACGTTTGGTGGATAGTAAGATCCTAGATTAGGTACATTGGATACTTTTGACCCCAGAAATAAGTTTCCGTGACATAATTACCGACCTCCACGGGGGTCAAATCTAGTTTACAAATATTTAAGAAAAAACTCGCTGTAGTTGATTATAATATTTAAAAAAAACTAGTCTTCTGAACTAAAAGGGAGACTGAAAAGTATCAAGGTGCGTCTTAATATTTTTCTTTGTCACGGAGTAACTGTTAATTAAATTCCACAACTCGTGGGCCAGATCAATGTTCTTAGGGCAGATATTTAACTTGATCAAGTTTTTTATGGACAGAACAGTTTCGAAGTTTATTAAAAACTTTTTTGCAAAAAAATAACTGACTTCCAAATAAAATGGAACATAACTTCACTTTCAGAAGTCGGTGACTATTGTTTGTATCATTGACTTTGTATCGTATCACAGACAAATCCTTGTCAAGTATCAATTTCGCAATTTCGTTTACTTGAATGACATATTTTTTCCAGCTATTTTGATTTAAAAACCAAACTACTAAACCGATTTTGATGAAATTTCTATGGGACCAATCGGGAAGTATATCAAAAGTATATAAAGATTTTTTCTAATCGGTTAACAATAATGACGAAGACAAACAAACAAAAAAAATATACAACCGAATTGAGAACCTCTCCCTTTTTTTGAAGACTGTTAAAAAGTGGGATAGACTTTTTGGTTTTACTCGAATATGCTCTAACAGTTTATTTTATTTGTCCAGAGAACGGATAGCAAGCAATGGCGCTGTATTCCCATGGCGAGGCGCTCGTCTACCGACCTTCATCATTCCCAAACATTACAGTTTGTGGCTGCATCCGAATTTGACGACCGGCGAATTAAGAGGTGAACTACTACTGTTTTTTTTTTTATTATTAATTTATTTATTATATTGCCAGCTCAAGTGCTTACTCTAATAAATACCGTTTTGTCTTTCTTACCCAAAGAAGAAGATTGAATTAGGAACATTTGACATTTATGTCTTAAAATAAACAATGCATTGGTTAGCAAAAAATGTGTATGAGAAATCTTTGTGATTTCTTATTGAAAAATAAAATTTTATCATACAGGGTGGCGTAGTTCATAGGAATATTCTTAAAGTATCAAAAAAATCCTAGCACCGAAATTAAAAAAAAAAATCAAACAAACTAATTAGCATAAAGCTGTTAACGAAATACAACACCATTTATAAATATTGGTTTACTAACCTTAGGTATAATTTGCACTAATTCGCGTCTGGAAATAAGGAACGAATTTGGCAAAGGTTTTTGAAATAGCGAGTTGGCAACATGTATTTAGTGTTTATACTGATGCGGGGGTCGTTAACCTGTCAGTGCTAGCCTATTTAATCTACATCATCGTCAGAAAATTCCGAATATAAAAAATAATGTCCTGTGACCAAACTACGGGATATATTCGAATGAATTTTTGTACGGACACTGGGAACGTCATGAGGTATACGCAGTTTCATTTATTGTCGTCTTGTCGGCGCCACCTGCTGACGATGTACATCGAAAATACACTAAGGACCTATGCTACCCTGGGCAAAACTAAATATCGAGCGCTGTTATCAATACTCGGCTCAATCCTAACATATTGTTTTAGGGTTTCGTATTTCTGGTGGCTAGACTTACACGGTCAAAAAAACTTTTAATGAAAGGCAACTTAACTTGCATGAATATTTTAGAGCGCTCACTCTCGAAAACAAATGTGATCATCGATCGGCCGAGCGTTGTTCATTTGAGAGACAGTTTTATGTATTTTTGACTTTAAAATAGTGCCTGATTTGAATAAATGACTTCTATTTGATATTCTTTATTTATTTTTAAGGCGGACTCAAAGCCACAAGGCATTCTCTACTAGTCAACCTTTGGTTCAAAGTAAGATAGCATTGTGATAGTGTACAAAAAAATAAATAAGAAAAATACCATATTGTTAACAAAAATTGATATACATAAATAGGTTTATACTAATACATACATATATATATACAGATAAACTAGACTATTATGTAATAAAATACATACAAATAATACGAAAAACGAGAACCATATAATAATTACTAATGACTACATAGTGAGCAATTTAGTCTGGCTTTAAATAGTATTTCCGAACTGTTGCTTTGAAAGTCATTTTGGTTTCAGATTTTTTAATGCCAAGGGGATATTTTAATTCATATCCGATTCCCTTGTTCCAGGCGAAGTATCGATAGACTTCAAAGTAGACCGAGACACGACCTTCGTAGTTCTCAACGTACGAGATATGAACGTCACGGAGCGGGCGCTTTTCAAGTCTGGAGGGTCCCTCGGACCCAAGGTGGCGAAGACCCTGGAGTATCCTCAAACTGATCAGAGTTATATTGAGTTTAAGGTGAGTGAAATGTTGTGATAACATGTAGCTGACCATCTCAGATACTAAAATATACATACAAATATACATATCGCTGGACATTACACACAGCGCCATCTAGTGCCACACTAAGCAACGAGGCTTGTGTCGTGGACACCAGATAGTTGATATACTACATAGATACTTTTTGTTTGTAAATACATACTTATTATACATATAAAAATCCATGACTCGGAAACAAATGTCCATGCTCATCACACAAACACTTACACACACACAGAATACAACACACAGATACTAATCTGCATAGTCCTCATGTGAGCTGATCAAGATTATGTCTGGACCTTAAAAGAGACTATGACCTCTGAGTTGGTTTCGGCTGTTTCTTCTAAGAGTAGTCAGGTACGAAACCGACGGATTCATCCAGTTTAAAACACAAAAAAATAACCGACTTCCAAAAACAAACACTAAAAAATTGGAAAATAACTTTACTTACGGAAGTCGGTGACTATTGTTTGTTTCATTGACTTTTTTGGCACCGACTTCCGAAAGTTAAGTTATTTTCCACTTTTTAACCGACTTCAAAAAAAGGAGGAGGTTCTCAATTCGGTTGTATGTTTTTTTTTGTGTTTGTTACCTCATATCGTCGTCATTTATGAACCGATTTGAAAAATTCTTCTATTATCTGAATGGATCTGCTTCCCGATTGGTCCCATAGAAATTTCATCAAAATCGGTTCAGCAGTTTGGTTTTTAAATCAAAATAGCTGTAAAAAATATGTCATCCAAGTAAAATAAATTGCGAAATTGATACTTGACAAGGATTTGTGTGTGATGCGATAACTAAAAGGGTAAAATAAAAACGTTTTTGCAAAAAAAATAACCGACTTCCAAAAAAAAAATACTAAAAAAAGTGGAAAATAACTTTACTTTCGGAAGTCGGTGCCAAAAAAGTCAGTGAAACAAACCATAGTCACCGACTTCCGAAAGTAAAGTTATTTTCCACTTTTTTTTGTGTTTTTTTTGGAAGTCGGTTGTTTTTTTAGTGTTTTTTTTTGGAAGTCGGTTATTTTTTTGCAAAAAGTTTTTATTTTACCCTTTTTAGTTATCGCATCACAAACAAATTCTTGTCAAGTGTCAATTTTGCAATTTCTTTTACTTGGATGACATATTTTTTCAAGCTATTTTGATTTAAAAACCAAACTGCTAAACCGATTTTGATGAAATTTCTATGGAACGAATCGGGAAGTAGATCCATTCATATAAAAGAAGAATTTTTCAAATCGGTTCAATAATGACGAAGATATGAGGTAACAAACACAAAAAAAATACAACCGAATTGAGAACCTCCTCCATATTTTGAAGTCGGTTAAAAATGACGTGTAAAAGTGTTTGTAAAGACCTATTTGCAAAATAAACGTCATTTATCATTAGCGAAATTCCTCGATTCCTTCCTTGTTCAGATTCAATGAATCGATTAAAGCACTTGCAGTTAATTTGTAATCGGTATGTTTTGCTAAATAAGAAGATCCAATGTTCAACATTATGTTACTTAAAACTGCAAAGTAGTATCATAAGTTGGCCCTTTTTATTCTCGATGTGGAAATCCTCTATAGTGATTCGATGTTCGAGAAAATATTTTTAACTCACAAGCCATAAGACCAAAGTTTAAAAGACTTATAGAGCGGACATTGGAAATATTTTCACACAAAAATTTTGATCCCTAACATTTTTGATTTCGACACACGAACGCTACCAGACAAGCGGGCGTCTGACACTAGACAGACAGATTTGTTACTAAGTAGTAACAAGTATTGGATTACGATTTTCTTCGTCTTTTCCTTGTATCACTCGTAAATATTTGAATGTCTTTGCATAAGACTGACTAATGAGTAATCATTTCAATATCTTTTCTTGTAGGAGAAACTCCGTCGTAAGTACAACTACACTCTGAGCTTGCGGTTCATCACTAAACTGGAGAGGAGTGACAAGCAACGAGGATTCTTCTTGACAGGAACGCATAGACAGTAAGTTGTCAAATATATTGCACACCGGAAGACATTATACATTTATTGACGGTGTGACAGATTTCAATCTGCAAGAGAGGATCTTCTTAGAGAGCTCGAAATAAATGTGTACGATGTTTGTATGTTCCATCATATTTTGTCGACACTTAGCTCCGTAGCTGCATATGGTTTAATTAAGTTTGTATTACTACGTTTTACGTTATAAGGTCCGATGGAACTGGCATATACATTTGTATGAAAGTCCCTTATAATAAATAAAGCGAAAAAAATTGGTTAAATATTTATTAGAAGAAGATTTTTATTAGTTGAGTATAATGAGTGTAAAAATACCCTGACACAGCCGAAAGACACGTGTCCTCCGTCAATCATATCCGACATTGCATTTTTTTTTAGTTCTGGACCATACCTTCTTCTTCTTTATCGTGTGGTTAGTGCCTAACCTGGTGTCAGAGTTTTTATGCCGCCCATGAGCCTCTGACATGGCTTACATACCGTCGAGAAATATCTCTCAGGTATGCTGGTTTCCTCACGATATACCACCACCATACCTGAGAACCTTCTAGTTACGGAGTTTGGGGTCAATGTTCCAGCACTTTCACAAGTTGAAAAAAAATAAACGAGTTTTTAATGTTTAAAGTGAAGGTAACTTTAATTTAAATACCTCCACGACCCCCGTACTACTCTACTACTGTACTATGTTTTGAGCGCGTTACATTGAGTCCTACCGTAAACCGTGATTTTTGACCGCAATAAAATTGTTTTTGCGTAGAGTTACTTAGTTTGATGTACAGAATGCTTGGTTGACGGCTTCGTGAAGGGTCCGTTTACACCTTGTATATATGTACATATGATTATGTTCTTTTACAGTCGTTGCGCCGTATCCCGCTTCTGGCTAACCCACGCCCGTTCGGCGTTCCCTTGCTTGGATGAGCCGCATTTTAGGGCTACCTTCAAAATGACTATTGTGAGAGACAGGTAAGAATAATTTCGTGTTGTACAACTTTCTAGTTACAGGGGAGTTAAGGGTAAAAGGTCTAGCGCCATATCTTTCCCACTCTCGAAATACATAGTAATAAAACATTCCTGCATTAGAGGTTATAGTGGAGCTGCAGGACCTTGGCATGTAATAGTGAGACTTCGTAATTCATTTTGTAGTTGTATGGTAAAAGACCCCATGAAAACGGCGTAGGAAATCATAATTAACAACTGTGACCAAAACTGCGCGAAAAACGTTTCCGTTATATGTGTGCTTTGGCCTTTGCCATCGACTAAAGTTTGGAAGGTTTATTTTTTGCAGATTCCACGTCTCTTTGACGAACATGCCGATAGTAGCGACCGAAGAAGCAGGATTCTATTTGGGACATCGATTGGTGAGTTCTATATTATACGCCTTAAAAGGGTCTCCAGCTGTACCCATTGACCACGCGCTACAAACTTAAGCGACTCGCGTCTTGGGACTGCGACTACGCAGAAAAGAAATGAATAAAGTTGTTTAAAAAAAGTTACAAGTCACCAAGTCGCGACTTGTAAAGCGCCTGTCATTTTACGAAATTTGCGTCGCCACGTCGAAGTCGATGTCGTGCAAGATCTGCGCTCGCACAGATCTTGCGATCGCAGGCCTGTTTGCCATGAAATATAGTTATATTTCTATGAGTAAAACGAATTTATGCATGTACTTATGGAGCGTCCATTAATTACGTGAGGCGTTTACGGGGGTCGAGCCGAATCTCACGAGGAAGAGAAGGGGGCGGGGTCTGGGCAAATATCACGTCATTCTTTTTTCCCGCAAGATACAATGTAAAATTGCGAGAAATCTGGGTTTAATTAATTTAACATGTTTCGCCACTAAAATAAATTGTTCTAATAGCTCGAAAAATCGACCGATTTAGTTAATCGACTAATGATATTTCGTTTTTTTTCAGCTACAAGACGAATTCGCAGTGACCCCCCCAATGTCCCCCCACATGATATCCCTGACCGTGTGCCGCCTACAACGCCGAGCGGCGCCCGAGTTGCCTACCGAAGCGACGCCGAACATTACCGAAGCCACCACGATGATACCCGAAGGCACTTCGGAGCCGCCAGAAGAGGAACAGTTGCCGCCTGAGATCAGTTTGTATAGTGATCAGCAAGTTATTTTGGATGAATCTGGGTGAGTATTGAAAGTGGTTCGAGCATTTTTATATGAAAGAGGTTAAAGTCGTTTAGATTTATCTTCAAAGATAAGACGCATGATGATAGTGGTAGAAAACAAAATGGCGACGAGTAGCTTTTGTCATCTCCTAGTGCCTGTAATTTGGAATTCTTCCGGGATCCAACAAAAAAAAAAACGTAAAGTAGCTGCTAGATTTAATACGGTACGGTTTAAGAAAATTTATATCGCTCAAAAATAATAGATACAATTATTCACTTCTATGAGGAAAAACATAATAAGGAAATAAAAACGGCAAAAACGTACAATTTAAACATTAGGTATTCATAATAGCCTTTTAAAAGTTGGAAGTGATTTCGATTTCTTGATTATTTTAGATATACAAGGTGTAGTTTTGCAACCTCGTCAAAATTCAGGAGGTTGTCATAGAAGACGTAAATAATCAATATAAATTGCGGTAACTGGTCAATAATAATAAACGCTGCTTTTTTTCGTTGTTTTAATTTGACACTATTTCAGAATGAAGCCCTTTTCAAAAGAGGAGAATCACCCGTTTGTCGAATTAACGTCTGTGTTTGTTTGTATGTGTGAAAGCGCGGTTATAGGGCTAGTATTAGACGGGCCGCGTTTTAATACGGGTGGTGTACACTTATCGATTTCCGATATTAAGAAAAAAATATAAAAAATTACATACCCATTTTATTATTTATTCGGGTCGAGAATCATTACCATAGTTACCTCCTTGAATTTGACGAGGATGCAAAGCAACACCTTGTATAGTTATAGATTTCAGCCCCCTCATATACGACAGCCTTTCTACCGCAGTTTGTGCTCGGTGCTCTTAAAATTATATGGTTAGCCTGCCTCGTCATGCGCTTTTAAATTTGCATTATTTTTGTAAAGGGCAATGCAACTTTTCCCATACATTGCTAGCATGTTTTTTTTTTTTCTTTTAGCCAAAAGTGAAACCTAGGCCATTTGTTAGAGGATTGTATGAGAAATCAATAGCAAAAAGAACTAGGTCTACCAACCACAACCGTACCAAGTTAAAGAGTGTTTAGTAGATTGCTATTGTTTTTTTATCAGGCGTTACTTTTCATAATTAAAAATACTCCGTGTCTCCGTGTGTAATATTTTAAGTTTCCCATTGTTAAATACTACTCGGCACTATAATTATTGTGTCTGCTTTGTGGGCAGTGAAAGAAAGTGATATTATTATTGTTCTGTGATGATTGATAAGATAAACAAAGGTTTTTGTAAAACCAGAAGTAATAGTTATTTAACAAACAGTTTCGGTTTTTATGGTTGTTTCATTTCTTTTTTGTAAGAATATTCCATAGTACAATTTACAAAAGTAACCCAGACCTTTATTATAGTGGAAACGCGTTAAATAGTGTTTCAATAGCGATCATCGCAATACACGCGTACCCACTAACGCGTATCTATTCGATTGAATTATCATTTTTTTTTCGTTTTAGTGATTTCAAACTGCCAATGAGAAAAAAATATGGCAGTAACAACCAACTTGAATCTATTTTATCAATGGAAATATCAAAATATCACGTATGATTGTATTTTCTTGGAAAAATAGATCAACGCCTGACAAAAATATACTAGCAATACTTCAATATGTATCTTCGTTCGGTTAGGGTTTATGGACCTGGTTCTTTTTGCTATTGATTTCTCGTATTGTCCTTTATCATATAACCTAGGTTTCATTTCTGGCCAAAGAAAAAAAGTAAAAGATGCCAATAGTTTGCATACCCCTTTATTTGTATATGTATCTAAGTCTCTATTAATTATCTTACGTACAAGTATGCAAGTGTTATATTTATAATTTAATTTTGTTTCTTTTAAAAACTTTTGAGAAAATGTTAAACAATCATAATTGAATAAGACTTTGATAATCTTATTTTGAAATGTTTGTAGTTTTTTAAGGTGTATACTCGTGTACCCCATACATCTAGTTTTAAATAACTAGGTTATGCCCGCGACTTCGCCCGCGTGGAGTTCGGTTATTGTCCCACGGGATCGTACTACCGGGATAAAAAGTACCCTATGTGTTAATCCAGGTTATGAAATATCTGTATGTTAAGTTTCACCCAAATCCGTTCAGTAGTTTTTACGTGAAAGAGTAACAAACATCCATACATACAAACTTTCGCGTTTATAATATTTTAGTAAGGATAATATATTTAACCTCTAGTGGGAGACATCGGACAATTCCTCTAAGTGCACCGTAATTTAACCGGAAAATATCATGAAATTCGTGTGACGTAATTTATGGATGGTCCCTAAGTAATTATTTACATTTACCGGTTTTAATAATGTACTTTTTTTTTTTTGTAGACCTCTTCTTGAATGGGTGCAGAAGACGATCCAACATTTCGCCTTTGAGCTGAACACATCATACCCGCTCCCGAAATTCGGTAAGTAATGTTGACTGAACTCTGTTTGTAGATCTTTGACAGTTGTTACAGGTAGTCAGTGGTCCGAAAGTCTGACAACCAGTCTTACTAAGGGGCATCTTATTGCCCAGTACTTACTAGGTTGTGGAGTTCGGATAGGCAGTCGCTCCATGTAAAATACTGGTATTCAGCTGCATCCGGTTAGACTGGAAACCGACCCAAACATAGTTGGGAAAAGGCTGGGCAGATGATGATAACATTTAGGTATCCAGTTTTCTCTGGTTCCTGTCAAAGTCTGACTTTTTTGTTTTGTTTTCAGATATTGTGGTGGTGGAAGGCGGGAACCCTTATTCAGAAGGGTGGGGGTTGATCACACTGTCTCCCTCGACGCTCTCAGATACGAAGACGATAGCACGATTGTTGGCTCAACAGGTGAGAGAGATTTTAGTTCTAATTTGATAAAGTTGTGTTCTGTTTCTTTTCCAACATGATTGTTCTACTAACGAAGGTGGTTAAAAAAGTTTAAATATGACTTTTGAAGGAGGTTTTTAAAAAAGATAAATTCTACGTACATAATAAGAAAAAAAAAGCACACACACATAAAGTATATCTATTCAATTCTAATTCCAGCATTCGGTACCAGCAAAAATAGAATAAAATAACGATTTCCTTTCAAAAGCATTGTTAAGTCAGATTTTATTGTATTTTGATACAAATAAATTGTTCCTTAAAGCTTAACATCAATCAATAACCACCGGATAGGTAACAACCAACTAAAATTGTTCACAATTATTAGTACCAGAAGTTTTCTAGTCAGAAATGGTGTCACAGGTCGCTACAGCTTATTTCAAATCCGATTTTTATTTAATCTTTTTCACCCCCAGTGGTTCGGCGGCACAGTATCCCCTCGCTGGTGGTCTTCCCAATGGCTCCTCGAGGCTCTGACGTCAGTGCTCGCGGAAAAAGCCCCCGCCCCCCCTCACTCTGACGCGCAGAGACCTGCTGACGCACTGCTTCTTGATCATGTACTTCCTGCACTGAGGTAGGAACAGTTACCACAATATATTGACTAGGAAAAAGTAAGTATTACAACTCGTGGAAGCCATTTTAGTAGTCCCATGTTGGGCGCCATAATAGTCCCATGTTGGGCGCTATTACAGCCTGTGACGACCAGTCGCAAAGTTAATTGTGTATAGTGTTAGTTTTGTTAGCTACTAACTGGGTTGTGAAGAGAGGGTGTTGGAGGGGTAGGGGGTGGGATCTGATGTCAGTGCAAGCGGGGAAGACCCTCGCCCCCTCACTCCGACGCACAGACACCTGTCGATGCACTCTTACTAGATCTTATACGACCTACGCTGAGGTAAGAACAAAATAAAACATCGTAAGAATTAAGTAGATATTGCAACTCGCAAGCTGTTATATTAGTCCCACGTTGGGCGCCATTGCAGGTAAGAAGCCTTCCTCATCCAATCTTTTCTAGCCGTCACTGAAAGTTCAACAGAGACAATGAGGTAAGAACTAAAACAGCATTAAACGGAAAAGTAAGTTTTTTAAACAGTTGGGGACAAAAAAGCAGACAACCCAATTGATGCTAGGAAGTTAGTTTCAGTCAAAAACTAACCGGGGGCGTCGCAGAGGACATTAAAATATCTGGTATAAGTAGGTATTGCAACTCATGGGGTCATTTTAAAAGTCCCACGTTGGGCGCCATTACGGTAGTCAGAACAAAACTCAGACAAGTAGTCTTACCAAATTTTGTCACTCAGTACAGTTACTGATAACCTCCATAACCCAGTGGTTATGGAGGTTATTTGGTCTGCAAGATTAACCTTTTGAAAGCCAGAGCATAAACACACGCGCGTGCCCTCCACGCCAAGCTAAAATTTTACCAAACACAAAAAAAAATCTAAAACTCTATCGAAAAACAATATTACGAAAGAGACAAGACAAGAGCTTAAAAATATTTAAGGTATACAAATAAAAACACAAAAGTAATGATTTAATTGTTTATTTCGTGTTATAATGCATCACATTTTTTGTCACATATTTGTGTCGTTGGCGTACAGGGCATGCTCTTGCTTGTCACGTATAGGCGACAATGGCGTTGAAAAGGTTAAGTTTTGCTTGCAAGTAGGCCAATCCTCTGGTTACGGGAAAAGTCGACCAACCGCTTGGCGATGTCCTAAAAAAATAGGTCCCCTTCATTTTATCTTTCTTCCTTCCTCTGTTAGTGGGTCGTTCCATCGTTTCGTGCAAAAAGCATTTCCAGGCTACTCAGTCGTGAATTTATGATTTATTGATAATTATTTATATCGTAAAATTTGGTAAAATACTGACTTTAAAGGGAGTATCTTTTATATTAAAGGATTATTGAATAGTTTTTTCAGGAAAATTAAAAAACTGTGTAAAAATTCATTCCCATCCGTTCCCAAGCAGGGACCTTGGCAGGCATGTTACTATTTACATACGTGCATTTGAGTGAAGTGTTTGAATTAATACATAAAATTAAAGCTGAACTTCTGAGCTATTGATTAAATAATTTCAGTAAACAATGCATGAAGTAATAACAGAAAAAAAGCTCATTTTCAAATTGTCACACGAAAAAATTCATCACCATCCGTGTTCAGATTTTTTTAAATTACGTAGGTTTGATACGCGATCTCTAATTCGGCTTGGTTGCTATGCGGTTATAACAGTCAGTGGTCCGCGACATCGGAACGGGAAGGACGTGCGGCCATCACTGTCGCAATCACATTCATTCTTCACAACGATTATAGTGCTTCGTCCGCAAAGTGACTCATTACATTCCCTTGATTTAAAAAAACAACTGCAGTAAGTAGTTGATTTTAATTGTTTGATATATTTACCCCTAAAACTATTTTTGATTTTATATTAATATTTAACTTGTACTGTAGTTGATAACAATTATATCCTAGGAAATGTTTGATTTTTTCATTCATCTCCACTTCATTACCGTCTTTTCTCTCCAATTTTTTGAGGGATGGTAATGAACGGATTTTGGAAGAAAATGAATAATTTTAATCTTAACTAAATACGATGTTTAATACAGTTCTGAGACTATTGTTGGCATGTATGTTCATGTTTTTGCATTTAAATATAGATGAGTGAAGTTATACAATCATAATTATATTGATTTTTTTTTCAGAATTAATATGGGGAAACCTCGTAAAAAGTTAACGAGAGAAGAAAAGCTAGCAAAAGATAGGTTACGTAAACGTGAAAAATATGCACAAATAAAAGAAAATCGTGAGTTATATACTTTACAAAAAGAAAAAGAAAGAAGCAGATATTTAGCGAGGAAAGAGAAGAAGAAGATTTGCAGCATTAAAGACATGACTCCTAGGTCACAACGAGAACAAAGAAGACGCTGGCGGAAAAATTCACTAAAATACGTATTTTAGTGAAAAATTCACTAAAATACTTAGAAAGAAAAACAGAAAAAAAGAAATTAGAGATGATATTGATGGAAAATCACCGCCCCAGAGTGACTCGGGTGAATTTGAAAATCTAGAACCTCCCAGACCAGATCCTTTGGTGCTTAGTGAACCAGGTCAAAGTCAAAATATTCCTGATCAATTATCTATTTCAAAGAACAAAATTAGGCGTTTACGTTATAATTATATAAAAACAATAAAGAAACTAAAAGATAGAATTAGTAAACTAGAAAGAGAAAAGGATGTTTTACGTAAACGAAAAAATGAAAGTGTGTGACTCTGTTGAAAAAAGAGTTTACGAAGCATTGTCTGATATTCAAACAGAAAAGAAGAATGAAATAAAAAAGAAAATGCTTTTTAGTGAAACTGTGTCACGAAACCTGGAAGAAAGCTATAGAACTGCTAATAAAAAAGACAAAAGAAGCTTTGTGGATACGATAGTCAAAGATGATAAGAGATTAAGAAAATATAAATTGCTACACAAGTTGCCATTTTCTCGAAGACGAAAAACTGTAGCAAATGATACAAAAAACTTAATGATTAATCGAATCCAGGCTTTTTTTGAAGAAGATACAAATAGTAGAGTTGCAGCAGGTAAAAGAGAATTTATAAAGAAGGCAGGTGAGAAGAAACAAAAGCGGTATTTAAATGATAATTTAAAAAACTTGCATGGTAAGTTCATTAAAGAACAATGTAAAGTAAGTTATTCAATGTTCTGTAAATATAGACCCTTTTGGGTAGTCTTTCCAAAAACAGATCGTGATACTTGTCAATGTAAACTCCATTCAAACGTTGATTACTTGATTAAGGCATTAAAAAACGCGAAGATCATCACTGACAGCACAGGAACAGATGTTATTAATAGTCTGTGCTGTAATGTAAAGCAAAAATGTCTACAACGTACATGTAAATTCTGTTTAAACAAAGTTTTGAACTATCATGAATTTCAGAATGACAAAAACATTATTTTCCATCAGTGGGTTGTAGAGAAAAAGCCATACACAGTAAAAGACAAAACACAAAAGATTAAAATAGTCTCCATAAAAAAGAAATTTGAAGAATATCCGCGAAATGTTATTTACAAATTAGAGTCAACTTTGGTAAAGTAGCTGCATCTACGACTGGGGCCAAATCGCCTAAAGTTAAGATTTTATCTGACGTAAAATTAACTTATCGTAAATTTTATAGGAAACTAAAGGAAAATCTGATCCCAAAAAGTTTGACTCCAGCATTTAACTCTGAACACCAACGGCAATTCGAATCATTTATTAATTTGAATAAGACTGGTAAATCAAACAAAGATGATAATATAAATATAATGAAGAATCAGATGACAGTGAGGATTATAATATTTTTTAAGAAACTCTTCTGACTGATTTTATTTAGATTGTTACCTGATGAGCATAACTTCTCAAGTTTGATTGTTATAGTTAATTATTTTGATAATTTTACTTATATTTATTCAGTATTAAAATAAGAAGTCTGAACCTTCTTGGTTGATATTATTAATCGTAGATTTTGACTTATAGCAGATTGATTGTTTTGTTAATTTTTTAGAAATCTTTTTTATGTTGTTGTTTTGTTTTTAGTTTTTAATGATTCTCAAGTAAACTGATTATTGTGATTTTGCATCTAAGACCAAAAAATTATAGTTCCTATTATTAAGAATCTTATTTTTTGTTAGCACCTTAGTGACTTATAGTAAAAAAAAATATTAAACTACCTTTAATCATTTGTTTTTATTTTGCGTGTTTAAAAAAAACTGTGATTAACCTATCTTTTTTAATATTGATTGAACGGAAACCAAAGTCAGAATAGAAATAAATGTTGATTATCAATATTATATTTGTTTTATTCGCATTCAAATCTATTTTTCACAGTTATTGTGCAGTAGGTATTTCATTACCATCCGCTTCAAAAATTACCATCGCAGCTGAAATCATTACGTTCCTTCCTCTTTTCATTACCATCCAATCATGAAATTTCAATTATCATTTTCTCTGTAACTAAACAAGATAAAAGAGTGCCTTTGAGTTTTTATAAATCTGTAAACGATCTGAATTCGATTTTTCACAAAAAAATGCAGAATATCTAAAAAAAAATTTGGTTCTTCAAAACGGTGTTTTTTGCACGAAACGGTGGAACGACCCTAGTATAGGTACATGTAATTCAAAAATATGATGCTTAATGACGAGTGTCCTTCTACCTACGAAAATAAACTAAAAATTCCCTTCTAATTTTAGGTTGGATTCAAGCAACTCTGTGCGGGCAGTCGCGTCACCGAGATTGGAGAGAGCTGACATTGAAAGCGCTACTGATGAACTGTCTTTACATAAGGTAACAACAATAAACTGGTCAATAATATTAGGTACTTACAATTAATTAGACTGTTACTCGTGCCATTTCAACACGTATAGGATACGTTAGATAAGTAACTCCTTAGCCAATACATAAGTAAAGAAACAAAATACATTTATGTGTACATGCCACAAGTGGGTACACAATATAAAAAAAGAAAACTCAAATAAAAAATAACTAAAATCTAAACTAAAAATGTAATACTGTGTGCCTCACGGCTGCGCCAAATAGGGCCAGTTCTGTTAAAGGCCAAGCAACTAATTCCCGACGCTGATTTTCAACTGCACCTGGATTAGTGTGGTTACGGATGTGTAACAGTTTTATTATTATATATTATAGCTAGCCCGTACTGTCCCACTGCTGGGCAAAGGCCTCCCTTCATTCTTTCCCACGGTCACGATTCTGTGCTATTTCTTTCCAATTCTCAAGGAAGATATCCAGTTCGTCCCGCCATCTCCTTCGTGGTCGGCCGCGACCCCGTGTCACTGTGTCAGGGCACCGATCCTGAGCTGTCCGCGCCCACAGCTCGTTCGGCATGCGACAGACATGTCCTGCCCAGTTTCATTTAAGTTGGGCATCCTTTTTAGCTACGTCAACGATTTGTGTTTAGGAGCGCAGTGTAGTGTTTCGAACATGATGTGTTAATGTAACACCTAAGATACTGCGCTCTATAGCACGTTGGCAAACCTTGAGTTGGGACTTTTGGATGTTTGTTAGACAGTTTTATTATTTTTGTTTATTTCCTTCTTCCCCAGGGTGCAGCAATAGTGAGCATGGCGATAGAAGCGGCGGGTGAGGCGGCGGGTCGCGCCGCACTCGCGCGACTTTTGCGCGACCATCGCTTTGCTAGTGCTGATGCAAGGTAACTTTTAGTTTTTTATTACATCCGATACCAACCATCAAATTACCATCTTACTATCGAATTACCCTCTGCAGTCATTTCTGTTGTGTTTAATGAGTCTGATGTCTTTATCAATTAGACAATTATTACAGTTAATAGCAATAGGCTTGCCCCCTATTACATTGGACTTAAACATAACTGACGAAAGTTTGGCGCCTTCAGTAGCGTCCATCAGTTCCTTTAATGAACACACAACATACTATAACGCTATCTTTTTCCTTCTAGGGACCTCTGGCGTGCATTAGAGCGAGACGGCTCAGACGATGGAGTGGGCAGCGTGGCTTGGGATGGGTGGTGTGAACGACCCGGATATCCGTTACTGTGTGCAACTTCAATGGGGAATGATGTGGTTCTCAAGCAAGAGAGGTGAGTCTTTCAAGTTCTATTTCATCATCATCTGTCTAGCCTTTGTTCGAATATTAAAGTTTCGTGTACTTGCTATAAACCGTTGAGGAGTTTCCTCGTGAGGAGACGATGGCTGTAAGATCAGGTCAACTGTCAGAAGCACGAAGATACTAAAATCGAGTGATTCCGTTTTTTTTAAAGAAGAATCTAAAAGTCCCACGCATTGACTAGTGGCGCCCAACGCCACTAGTCAATGCATCGTTAAAGCAAAGTGTATTGTTTTGCCCTTGGATATACTCATCCATTTTATACCAAGGTTGATGGGCTAAACTTGAGCAATATTTTAAGGGAGTGAAGTACTCATAAGTATGAGCAACTTTTACTATGACTCACTCCAAAATATGAAAAAAAAAACAGGTGATCCATACATTTTTAATAATGTAAACCATATATACAATTTAACGGAACGGTTTTACAATTTTGTAAAACCGTTCTGTTTCAATTTTGGTGTACAATAAAGTATATTCTATTCTATGAGTTCCCGAAGCCTTTAAAGTATTGCCCACGTTAAACAAAGCACTTTGTCTCAATATTAAGTTAACCCATGGAAGACAGTGCAACAAAAAATTAAAAACCACGGTACTACCGATGATTGACGGAGTCCCATGCTGGGCGCCACGAGAACATCATAGATGAGATTCAACAAATCGAAGCAACTATTAATCTACAAGGCCTACAACGTTCTTATATTCTCAAAGAAGAGCTAAAAAAGAAGCTATATAAAATGAAAAACTCTAACAAGTAACTATTTACTGAAGATGAAGGAGTCCCAAGCTGGGCGCCATTAGTCTACCCGTCTATAAGCGCAGAGTGGGACAGACAGTGATAACTCGAATAACGAGTGCTTGCTCTCAAGGTGTGCCCTCATCATTGGCTGTTGAAGACCTAAAGAAGAGATAGTGAAAGCATACATCATGTTTGTTGGACATGTCAGAAGATAGATGCACCGTTCGAATTGCCGTTTCTTTTGGCAAAGAACGGGCAAGAAACTCAATGGTTACTCTATTTTAAATACATGGTTTTTACAATGTTGTCATTTATTACATAACTGGCGAAATGTGGGTGTCCTATTAGGCACAACTCTGCTTAACCCTTCGGGGATTTATAGGCATATTGTTCTGTTATGTTATCATTATGATGTACCTATCTCTTGTATGAATAAATTGATTCTTTTCGCATTTAAATGTAGGTACTTGTGTGTGTGTATTTTTGGGTTGCAAATATTATCATTTAATAATAGAGCGTTTTCAAGAACCTTATAACTGTCTCCATAACCTTCAAATGCCGTTTCCTATGCGAAAGGAACAGCTACTAATGGTATACTCCCTGTCTTCAGGTTCCTTATGACTGCTGAGCCACCAGAACCTGAGCCTCCGATGGTGAACCATCTCCTCACGATGGACCTTCGAGCTGATCTGGATGAGCTGTTCTATGAGCCTGGTAAAGGTCTTCCTCATCTTCTTTATTCATTTTTGTCTCCCAAATGATGCAGTCGAAGTAAGTCAGTGGTGCTACCACAGATATAGATTTACCAAGATAAAACAAGGCTCATGGTCTGTATGAAGAGTACGCATGCTTTAAAGTGAGCGCTCGCATAGTCGGCCGATAAAACAAGTGGCAAGTGTGAGCGCGGGATAAGAGCGCCATACTTATCTAGCACTTAGCCGATATTAGCCAATGGTGTAGTGTAGGCCTGTAGTCCATCAAACTGATTTATCGGAGTTGTATGCGCACTAGCATACATGTTCATACCTACTGATTAAGAGCCCGACTAAACTATCCGCCGATAGAAATTCTGCAGTCTGCGATACATTTGTAGATATTTCTTGTAATTCAGTAAGTGCATAGGTGATTGTGACTGTTTCAGAGGTACCGATTTATTACACCTTTTAAAGTGTAAAATTGTGTTTTTTCTTCCTACTCCTACGATGTTCGTTTTTGATTAATTTCAATTGAACCGGTTCTCATAATGCGCCGAGCTTCACTGTCTCGGCGCTTTTTTGGTGGTCGTTCAAAATCAAAATCAGTTATTTCAAGTAAGTCAGTTGCAGGGACTTTTATTATACCTAGGCAATAATAATTATCTAAACAAAGACAATAATACAAATTTAATTGAATAACTGTGAAAGTACTGCAGTTGCCCATTTCAAAGCGTAGATCTCTATGAAAAAGAACGGACAAGAAACTGCATGGACACTCTTTTAAATCAGAATATTGTTACAAAACTCGTCATTGTGGATTTTGAATTTCAGGAGTTGCAGTAATGTATTCTGAATCATAATTGATTTGCCAAGTCAACCAAATCAACTAAAATTTTAATTTCTCAGAAAAATGCTGAATCTTAACACCCCGATTCCCCCCACAGAAAA
The DNA here is from genome assembly GCA_964057025.1 of Standfussiana lucernea. Taxonomy (NCBI): domain Eukaryota; kingdom Metazoa; phylum Arthropoda; class Insecta; order Lepidoptera; family Noctuidae; genus Standfussiana; species Standfussiana lucernea. Next base: position 3,568,071 of record OZ059813.1, read on the forward strand.
CCTCACAGACTCCGAAGAAGACCTCAACTCCACCACTACCACGACCCCAGCACCAACCACGCGTCGCCCCACAGCGAAAACCACTAAAGCGCCACCACATAAATGGATAATACCAGTCACTTTTGTGGTGGGACCTCTGGATGTGGAAGAAGAAGAGAATAACATTACTGCTTGGAAGAATGTGACGCATAACTATCATAATGCTACTTGGTAAGTTAGACATAGCATCACGCCTACTCTGAAGTTAGCCGCGAGTCTGCGCAAGAATAACGGTTCAAACTTTATGGCGGCTCCGAACGTTTAACGTAAAGCTGCGCAGAACGCACTTTTAGGTGTCAGCGGGGCGCACTGACACTCGCAGCTAACTTCCGAGCCGCCATAAAGTTTGAACAGAACTGTACCTAGCTAAGACCACACCAAAATCCATCGAATAAAATTTCGAAGCCATAAACAACCATAACCCGCTACTTTTCCTTCGTTATTTCGTTTTGATCACTCGTGTTTCTTCTGTCCAGGTACGATACTGACAATAAAACCCGGATATCCCGATGGGCGGAGAACGTCACGCATTTGATATGGATGAACGATACTGAAAGTAAGTAGATAAGTTGGGTATAAGCCTAAAAGATGGCGGATGATGGGGATAGCGTGGAGGGAGAAGAAAGGGAGAGGGAGATAGATGTCTTCCACTATCCCTATCTGCATTCGAAGATCTGGGCGCAAGAGGAGGGCTGACAATGCCCTCTTTTTATTATCTTCGTCTATTCGTACCCTATAGATTCCTCAACCAATCTGCCTAGCCTTTTCCCAACTATGTTAGGGTCGGCTGCCAGTCTTACCGGATGCAGCTGAATACCAGTATTTTACTTGGAGCGACTGGCTATCTGACCTCCACAACCTAGTTAGAACTGGGTAACACGATACCCCTTGGTAAGACTGATTGTCAGACTTCCAGGCCACTGACTACTTGTAACGACTGTCAAAGATCTACAAATGACAGCCGGGTTGTTCTCGGCTGTCATTTGTTTTAACGTGTTTTTCGAGCCACGGAGGAAACTCGGTATGTAGTGGGTGGTCCGGGTCACCCATCCACAGACCCGAGTGGATATTAAGTCACCGCTCAACTACTGAACTGATTTTGATAAAAAATTATAAAAATATGGCATTCAAATACACAGCTAGTAAAATAATGAAAATAAATTCATAAAAAAATGCATGTTGCATTATATTAAATTAAAATTAAGCAGGATGCTCATGAATACCATAGTGCAGTGTGTGCACCTCAAAAATGCTTCTGAGCTAAGAACTAAACAATTTTCATTTTTTCAGTGGTAATACCAGACCTGGGCAAACACAAGTGGGTGAGATACAACGTCGGAGCGAGAGGGCTGTACCGAGTGGCGCCGCAGGACAGGACGGATGGGGAGGTAAGCATAATACAAGGTGAAAACGGACCCTTCACGAAGCCGTCAATCAAGCATTCTGTGCATCAAACTAAATAACTCTAAGCAAAAATTATTGCCGGGAAACGACTTTTTTTTGTGTAAGTGAAAAATCACGTTTAACGGTAGGACTCAATGTAACGCACTCAAAACATTGTGCTGATGGATGCATTGAATAGTACGGGGTTCGTGGAGGTATTTAAAGTAAAGTTATAACATTAAAAACTTGCAGTAATAAAATAAAAAAACTTGTGAAAAAGTGGGAACTTTATCCCACAATATCTCCGTAACTATAGTAAGCGCCAGATAAACGTGGAATAACGGTCATTGACCCACATACATTTATTGACATACTTAATTCCGAAAACAATAATTATAACATAAAGCTGTCCTGAAACGACATCTATCGTGATCCTTTACTTTTTTTAGTAATAAAAAACGATTCATAATTTATTGTCGGCGTACGTACGCAGAGAAATTAAGGAAAGGGCAATGAACTTTATTCCACGTTTATCTGGCGCTTACTATAGAAGTTTCCCAGGTATGGTCGAGGACAAAAAAAAAATCGAAATGACGGGGGAACAAATTGCCTTTCGACTTCGTTAAGGGTACTTTTTCACCCATTATAATGGAGGTTTTGCGTTTAAAATAGTGCTGAACCGTCTTACCGATGATATACCACAGTTGCGCTGAAGTCAGTGAGCCAAAATCAAAACGGCTTAACCCGTTTGGGGTTAGCTAAGGAGTAAGGACCTTTCCGAGGCGGAGTTGTCAAAATTTTCGAGCTCGCTTCGCTCTCTCTTACATCCCAAAGTCTCTTAATTATTCTTGATCTTTTATGCATAAGTTACTTAAATTATGTTTTTCCTACTGAGGAGTATTCGCTATTCTTTTGTGATTAATTTCGTTGTGGGTTCCAAGACATTTAAATGGTGTCTGACAGTTCAGACAGTTAAAAGACTTCGTCGAGCTTCATTGTCTCGGCGCGCTTTTCTGATGGTCGCCACAGTTAATTTTGGCTTTCAGGAGTTGCAGTGGAAATAGTGCGAATAGCGGCTGTGGCGGGTTTGTCCCATAAAAAAAGTAACTTCAATAATATTTTCTGTATTGGTGAAACGAAGCCCTAGTCTATTACGAGCTCGCTGTGTTCGTTAGACCAGATTTAGATTAAATTATCTGTTAAATTTCGAGGCCGCAAACCTTATTGGCCTGGGGCGATAGACCTTAATACAAGGTGAAAGTGATACCGACGATAAAACCGTTACTACGTATTCAGTACATCATTGTGAACCAAAAATTTCTATGTCCCCACATAAAAATATACATCGGTTATTGTTTGAGTGTCGAGCTCCAGTTGTGATGCTGGTCTCGACTTAATAAAACTGCTATTTTCGATATGGATAGACTATAATTTAACTTGGTTCAGAACAAATTAGAAAGGGCCGATGTATGCGCACGATAAGTGACGGCGAGCGAGTGTCCTCGGTATGTTCGAGGGCCCAGCGTTAGGAGGGGCGCGCGGGCGTTGCGATGACGTAGGATTCACGATGACACGATCCCACTGGCCAGCGCGATGTGATGATCCGGAACAGTTATAAAAAAAAAGAAAAACCGTTGTTCTATACATTTTGACAAGGATATTGCAGTTTTGGAGGAAACAGCTGTTTTTTTTTTCTAATAACCGACGAAAAATTTCTATGTGGGTTCAGAATGATGTACTGACTTGTTCATTCTAACGCAGGAGTGGCGAACCTTTATGGCTCAACGCGCCATTTTTCTAAAGAAATGTTTAATTAGGCTATAGATGTGCCGTCAAATAATTTTGACTGAGTGATAATTGGGAAATTAACGACTCAAAACTCTTTATTTACTACCAAAAAATACAATTACATTACATTACATTACATTTCCACTGTATAGTAATAAATGTTTCAATTATACGTGTAACTCTGATTAGAGTAACATTAGTGGGACTTCTGTGTTGCAGATTATATGACAATGTATACTGGAGTCATCTGCCAAACGGTTTCTAAGCGAGTCTTACAAACTGGAAACAATGACTCTCAGGCAGTCAGGCCATAGGGGGATTAAAATATAGTTAAAATCGGCGTGCCTAAAATATCTTGGTTCGCCAATCTTGTTCTAAAGTGTGTGTTTATCCCCAGTCAGCAGAAGCAGCGGCCCACCGCGCTGCAGAGCTGTACGCGAGCGGTGCAGCGGCTGAACGGGCGCTGCTACTAGACGACGCGTTCGTACTGAGTCGCGCGGGTAGATTGCCAGCTAGCAGAGCTATTGCGGCCGCTGGTAAGAACTCAATCTATCATAAGAGTTGGGCAGTATTTGAATTACTTGTAATTAAAATATGTAATTGAAATACAAAAACGTATTATTTGGTATTCGTATTTCAATTTTTTGCTTAAAATTTAATTTGTAATTCGTATTTCAAATACCTGACGCCGAGCTATTTTGTAGTTAACATAAATACATTTCACCAAAAAATTAAATAAAAATCAAATATCCAAATATAAAAATGTGTTCATACAATTTAACACAAGTTTGTGCTCATCAGGACCTGTAGAAAGATTGTTTTCTTTAGCAGGTTTTATTCATTCTCCAACAAGCGGCTGTTTGGTCTGACAGTACATTTAAAAATGTAGTGTTCATGAAAGGAAACTCTGGTTTTACTGATTAATATTCTTTTACTCTGCTTTTTAGCCCATCCTAGGCTGGATTACTTTCTATTCTTAATAGTATTTTGTAATTTGTATTTTGTATTTCAAATACATTACTTAAAAATATTTTTAACCGACTTCAAAAAAAGGAGGAGGTTCTCAATTCGGTTGTATGTTTTTTTTTTTTGTTTTTGTTACCTCATATCTCCGTCATTTATGAACCGATTTGAAAAATTCTTCTTTTATCTGAATGGATGTACTTCCCGATTGGTCCCATAGAAATTTCATCAAAATCGGTTCAGCAGTTTGGTTTTGAAATCAAAATAACTGGAAAAAATGTCATCCAAGTAAAAGAAATTGCGAAATTGATACTTGACAAGGATTTGTGTGTGATACGATAACTAAAAAAGGGTAAAATAAAAACTTTTTTGCAAAAAAAAAACCGACTTCCAAAAAAAACACAAAAAAGTGGAAAATAACATTACTTTCGGAAGTCGGTGGCAAATAAAAACTTTTTTGCAAAAAAAAAACCGACTTCCAAAAAAACACTAAAAAAGTGGAAAATAACATTACTTTCGGAAGCCGGTGACTATGGTTTGTTTCATTGACTTTTTTGGCACCGACTTCCGAAAGTAATGTTATTTTCCACTTTTTTTTGTTTTTTTTGGAAATCTGTTTTTTTTTTACTGTGTTTTTTGGAAGTCTGTTCTTTTTTGTATTTCGTATTTTAAATACTTGTGAGATAGTATTTTGTAATTTTTATTTCAATTAAAGCAAAGCATGTATTTTGCCCAGCCCTGTCCATAATGTACACATACAGGTCGTAAATAAAAAAAAATAGAAACAGTAATTATGGACCCTGTCGGGCATAGCAAATATCTGAGACACTCGACATTCTTGACACTATTTTGGTTGACATTGACACTCATGCAATTACACTTTCATGAACATTATCATAACAACTGAGCAAACATCTTTCATTGACATTAATGATAATCTTGTCGACACTGCTGACAATATACAAGGTAAAAGGGACACCGACGACGCTGAAACGGTAACCATGTATTTAGTAAAACATTCTGAACCCCACCACATCAAATGTTTCATACATTTCGACCATGTAGGTATTACACTTTTGTAAAACACAACGTTTGTAAAACACAACTTTTGTAAAACACAACGTTTGTAAAATATAACTTTTGTAAAACACAACTTTTGTAAAACACAACTTTTGTAAAACACAACTTTTGTAAAACACAACTTTTGTAAAACACAACTTTTGTAAAACACAACTTTTGTAAAACACAACTTTTGTAAAACACAACTTTTGTAAAACACAACTTTTGGGAAACAGTTAAAAATTTCGATGTGTGGGGGGTTCAGAATGATGTAATACGGCGTCATAAATATTGATAAATACCAGAGTCAAACAAAACCCCCAAATAAATATCCCACTGGTATCGCGAACACGCTCCAAGCTACCGGCATTCAGGACTCTAGAGAGCGGAAACTCCTTATACGAGCTATGTCCGAAGTTTTTGAGCATCAAGCTACAAGCTCTTTACTCAACTGCCTAACGCATAACTTCTAGTTAAGATCAAACCTTGGTGCCTTATATTGCGTGCATTCGTAATACCTACTTATAGCCATATTTTTCTTCCTCAGCTCGACTCAGCACAGAAACCCACTGGGCTCCCTGGCGCGTAGTCCTCAACCACCTCTCCTGGTGGCGCGAACTGCTGCACTTGGCGAGCTCGGGTCCTCACCTCAGCCGGCTGCTGCAGACGCTGCACCCTACCCAGGTGCTCGTGTACTCTGCTGAGCAGCTGCAAGCGTCGCTTGGGGAGGATTTGCTGTAAGTGGACTAATATCTTCAGATCATAGTCATCGCATCATCCAGTCTTTTCCCACGTATGTTGGTGTCGACTTCCAGTCTAACCAGTTGCAGTTGAATACCAGTGTTTTACATGGAGCGACTGCTTAAAAGACCTCTACAGTCGTCAAGACAATGAATCTGCAAACGAAAGGTAGAAAACCCTCACGCTAGATGTGACCACCGTATTACCGTTTCACTTATCACCGTTTGATGATAAAATCAGGATGGGCTACAAAGATACAAAGATCACGAGAAAAACTTTTATGGCTGATGGACAAGAAAGTGAGATTTTAAAGGTTTCAATTTTCTTATGTTCGGAACCTACGCAACGGTAACACTTTCGGTGCTAAGCACTTAGCATATGAGTCGAAACAATAATTCGTTCGTGTGTGCGCACAACCCGCCTCCCGAGTCGTCGCTATACGTATAAATACATGTAAGTTAAAAATAACAATTTGAACTTACGAGTAGCAGCGAAAGTGTCAAACAATACTAAAAATTTTAGAAGTTTAATGTGACCCACTTTCCGTTTTCCGATTGAGCTGAAATTTTGCATGCATGTTTAGTTTGGGTGACAATGCATGGTTAGCTAAATGAAATGACGTCATTCTAAATCCAATATGGCGGACTCCAAAAGATGGCGGACTAGTTATTTTTTATGCATTCCCATGATATGGGTATCAAATGAAAGGGTTAGCTGAGAAGAATACGAGAAATAAAATGGCATCACGCCAAAGCGTGTTTTTTAGTTTTTTTTTTTAACTATAATACAAATATTTTTTTATTTACAGATGGTTAAGCGGAGCCCTATTAACAGCAGGCGTGGAATGGGAGAACGCTGCAGTGACCAAGCAGGCCGTGGACCAGTTCGACTCATGGCTGGAATCCAACCAGACCATACCAGATATATACCAGGAGGTAAGTAAATACGATGTTATGATTGAGATATGTCGTGAGGAAACCTAAGTCCTGGGAGGCCTAGAAAAATTTCACATTCTATGAGCAAAAAAGCGATGGCGGAAAAGTAAAAATGTATAACATATCGTCACACATGTAATCCCCGAAGGGCTAGGCAGAGGTGTACCTAACAGTACACCAACATTTCGCCAGTTATGTTGAAGTCCCATGTAATAGGGGGCGAGCCTATTGCCATCAACCGGGCACAAATTCAAAATCCGTGTCTGCTACTGGGGAATTCCTGATGGAAAATCCAATAACACTTTCCCCGTCTTGGGAAACCCCAGGACCTCATGCTCATCAGTTGCGCTTACGACCACTAGACACAGTCAAAAATTAATTAAAAATTAATTGACAAAAATGTATTGACGGCTTGAGAAGAAAGGCCTGTAAGAAGTGGGTGAATTCAGGCTGTGGATAATATTGATGGTTGATGGCTTCGCTACGGTTCTTTTTACATCCATTATAATAATAATAATGTAGGTAAATCATCACCCAAGCTGACGGGGTCCATTAGGACCGATGCCTGCCAGGGTTGCGGGTTTTTTCGAAAGAGTTACCGTGGCCCTTGGCACAGGCAACTGAAGGAACACGGGTGGGTTTTAGTCAGTAAGAGTCTGACACGCCCTCCCGCTCCACGCAGAGCGGGAGAGGTCATTTGATGATTTACCACCCAAAAAAAATCATCACTGACAGGACTATTGTGGCCAACAAGCCTGATATAGTGGTGGTGGATCGATCAGAGCGGCGCGCAATGGTTGTTGACATAACGGTCCCGCATGACGAGAACCTCGTGAAAGCCGAGAAAGACAAGCAAATCAAGTATCTTGACTTGGCTCACGAGGTTGTCGACATGTGGGATGTGAACACAGCCATCATTGTGCCGATAGTCGATTGCCAAGAGCCTCGACCAATACCTGAGGCTCTCGTTAGGCAGCTGGATCAAGGGGTTGATTCACAAAGCGGTACTCCTGCACACGGCTCGTATTGTTAGGAGGTTCCTCTCTCTGGAGCCATGACCGCCGGTAGCTTGGACCCTGTTCCCGATACCGGTGGGCTACAATTTTTTTACATTTTTTTTATTTTGAATTTTATATAGGAATATTTAAAAATGTAATCAGTAAGTTAGAAAAATAAATAAAGGAATTAATATTGTAGTTAATGATACTTTACTAATTGATAAACTGAATGATAATTGCGATGAAAATGATACTGTAATAATGGAATCTGATCTTTCAAATGTAAGCTCATGTTTTATAATAATGTTAATGTTTGCATGCCGAATGGTAAAATACGGTTGAGCTTTGATATTTATTTAACAACTGTAGTGTATTAGCCATATTTGCAAAATAAAATTCTATTCTTCTGTTTTATTCTAATAAAGCAGTGTAATTCGAATTTCTTTAAAATCCTTCGGAATGCGACTCGAAACCGTGAGATGCAGGTTTCTATTGTAATTTATGTAGTGTCAACGTCAAAAATATCGGGACGAACAGACTGTTCAAAAATAAACGACTTCCAAAAAAAACACAAAAAGGAGTGGAAAATAACTTTACTTTCGGAAGTCGGTGACTATTGTTTGATTCGTTTACTTTTACTCTTTTTAGTTATCGCATCACACACAAATCCTTGTCAAATATCAATTTCGCAAATTCTTTTATGACATATGCAATTTCTTTAATTACATATTTTTTTCCAGATATTTTGATTTAAAACCAAACTGCTGAAGCGATTTTGATGAAATTTCTATGGGACCAATCGGGAAGTATATCCATTCAGATAAAAGAAGATTTTTTCAAATCGGTTCATAAATGACGAAGATAATAGGTAAAAACACAAAAAAAAAATACAACCGAATTGAGAACCTCCTCCTTTTTTTGAAGTCGGTCAAAAATTATATCAACTAAGAAAATTTTGCTTTATCTCAACTGGATAAAGTTCTTGACAGAATGACAGTTGTCTTCATTCTGAAACAAGCCATAATGTCAATGAGTTAATATTTAATTAACATAGTTGTTTAGATGATTTGGAACAGTTTGTTCGTCTCAATATTATTGACGCTGACTGTACAACACCTTAACGTGTGGCGGTACGTTAACCAGTGCTACATTTTTTAACCGACTTCAAAAAAAGGAGGAGGTTCTCAATTCGGTTGTATTTTTTTTGTGTTTGTTGTCACATCTCTTCGTCATTTATGAACCGATTTGAAAGGATATACTTCCCGATTGGTCCCATAGAAATTTCATTAAAATCGGTTCAGTAGTTTGGTTTTTAAATCAAAATAGCTGAAAAAAATCGGTCATCCAAGTAAAAGAAATTGCGAAATTGATACTTGGCAAGGATTTGTGTGTGATAACTAAAAAGGGTGAAATAAAAACTTGCAAAAAAGTTTTTAGTTATTCGAGTTGAATTTTTTTCTGAAGACTTCCAATTTTCTTCTTTCTTTCTCAGGCAGCGTTCTCAGCGGGCGTCCGCACACACGGCCTCCCAGCCTGGCAAGCATGTTGGCGAGCACTCACAGCTTCGTACTCCGCGCCCAGACCGATGTACTCGCACAGGGCGCTCCTCATCGCCCTAGCTTCGCCTCAGGACGACTGGCTGTTCTATAGGTACGTATGTACATGACATATTGAGTGTTTTTTTTCTCGTCGTATTTAAGTAGTGATAGCCTAGTGGTGTGACCGTTGGACTGCCAAGTCATAGGTTTCGAGTTCAAACCCAAGTTACGCAACTCTGATTTTTCGGAATCATGTGCGTATTTTATTATAACTTATCACTTGCTTCGGTGAAGGAAAACATCGTGAGGAAACCACCATACCTGAGAGATATTTCTCGACGGCATGTAAAGCCAAGTCAGAGGCCCATGGGCGGCATAAAAACTCTGACACCAGGTTAGGCACTAACCACACGATAAAGAAAGAAAGAAGACATATTGAGTGTTTTTTATTCTCGTCCCTTATTACGTGGGACTTGAATATAACTGGCGAAATGCAAAAAGTGGTAAATAATTAAATTACACTACTTAATAGTATTACGGGGTGGAAGGCACAGGAAACCACATACTCACTACATCATTCTGAACCCCTCCACACGGAAATTTTTCGTTGGTTATAAAAAAAATATCAGCTTTTCCATACATTTTCCGTGTAGGTATTGCACTTTTGTAGGAAACAGTAGGTAGTTTTGTAGGTTCAGAATGATGTACCGGTTAAACGGGGTTACTTTGAGAGCTGGGGTAACGTTGATGATAGCTAAACTTGGTATGTTTTTTTGCATTTAATGCGTGATGCTGAACGCAGCCAAAATTGTGCTTGTTCTGTTGGTCAGACTGACGGATCGGCCATATTTTTTTTTCACAGCTTTTTTTTTTTAATTACCGACGAAAAATTTCTATGTGGTGGTCCAGAATGATGTACTTACTGAGTATGCGGTTTCCGTTTTCGCGTCTATGTCCCTTCCACAGCGTATAGTGGTCATCACGTGGGTGTGTACAGGGGATGGGGGGGGGGGGTTACCATGACGCGTGGTAGGGCCACCGGTCGGCAAATAATAATAGTACTTATTGATGTTGTTGCAGGTTCGCGTTTTCAACATTATCAAATGAGGCACAGCGAAGTCGTGAATGGCGGCTTTGGGTTACAGCGCTGTTTTCTGCTACATGCAGGTAAGCAACTAACTTAGCATGTTTTGTTTCTTATTATCTAATCTAATCTATACTAATATTATAAATGCGAAAGTTTGGATGGATGGATGTTTGTTACTCAATCACACCACAATTTTTTCACGGAGATAGATTATAGTTTGGATTAGCACATGGGCTATTTTTTATCCCGGTAGGACCCGTGGGCCAATTATCGAACTCCACGCGAGCGAAGCCGCTGGCACAAGTTAGTATTATATATGTATAGATAACTAGTTGACCCACGCAACTTCGTCTGCGTAACATTTTTGATTTGATTGATGCTCTGCTCATATTGGTCGCAGCGTGATGTTACATAGCCTATAGCCTTCCTCCATAAATGGACTATCCGACACTTAAAGAATTTTTCAATTCAAACCAGTAGTTCCTGAGATAAGCGCGTTCAAACAAACAAACTCTTCGGCTTTATAATATTAGTACAGATTTATTAACACTAATAATTCTACCTTTGTTCTTTTGTACGATTTGTCACTTCGAATTACTTTTAAGCATTTAAGTTGTATATGTATATTTTTGTAATCACCTTGTACAACCCTTCATTTTGATACACTCGATGGTATTGGAAGAAAAAAAATCGAACTCCACAATATGGCACCCCGATCTAACAAAGTCAAATCATAACAATATTAAATACATTAATTATAAATAAAAATAACCTAAAGTAACTAAATTAGCAATAAACTAAAAAAACCCCTCCTTAATGCTGTCAACTGGTAATGACCCCAAGTGACTGACCCTCTGGCCATTTTAAAAGCCAGCCCTTGGGCCACAGGAAGTGTCAGCTAAGCAATGTCTCAATTAATTGCTTTCTCACTCTTATTTATTAACTTCTCAATAAATCTCGTAGATGGCGCGGCGCGGCAGGCATATGGCGTATCTTACGGCCGCAGCCAGTACTCCCGCCATCGGCTCTGCAGGCAGCTGCCAGGTGTCTACATCAACCATACGATTATTATCGGGTAAGCTGTTGTATTCATGTGTTTGAGCAACTGTTGGGCAACTGTCTGACAACTCATGAGCGAAGAATACAAGGCAGAAGAGACACCGATGCTAAAACAGTTAGGTATTGCGTATTCAGTACCGTAAAACGGGGTGACTTTGATTAATAATAACTGACTTCAAAAAAAGGCGGAGGTTCTCAATTCGGTTGTATTTTTTTGTGTTTGGTACCTCATATCTTCGTCATTTATGAACCGATTTGAAATATTCTTCTTTTATCTGAAAGGATACACTTTCCGATTGGTCCCATAGAAATTTCATCAAAATCGGTTTTGAAGTTTGGTTTTTAAATCAAAATAGCTGGAAAAAATATGTCATTCAAGCAAAAGAAATTGCGAAATTGATACTTGACAAGGATTTGTGTGTGATGCGATAACTAAAAAGGGTAAAATAAAACTTTTTATGCAAAAAAATAAACGACTTCCAAAAAAAAAACACACAAAAAGTAGAAAACAACTTTACTTTCGGAAGTCGGTGGCAAAAAAGTCAATGAAACAAACAATAGTTTGTGTTAACCGTTCTGTATCAATTTTGGTGTACAATAAAGTATATTCTATTCTATTCTATTCTAATAGTCACCGACTTCCGAAAGTAAATTTTCCACTTTTTTAGTTTTTTTTTTTGGAAGTCGGTTATTTTTTTAAACTTCGAATTGATACCCACGCTCGCAATTTCAATGCTAAAAATGTAAAAAAAAAACTCTAGTGTAGACTCAATTAATTATAACAACAACAAAAAAATAATTTATTAAATTCTTTTTTAACCGACTTCAAAAAAAGGAGGAGGTTCTCAATTCGGTTGTATGTTTTTTAATAATAAATATCCGGTCATCAAAGTTATATTGGTAATGGGGCTACTTTGATTACCCCTAAAAATCAAACCCCTAAAAAATCTTTTTGATTTTTGTCGTTTATTGGAGTGTCTTTTCGATGGAATAATAAAAAGTATTTATTCCATCCAAAAGTTTTTTTTTTTTTGATAAACTATCGTTTAGTAAATATTGCGTTTTGAATATTTTTGGGGTTACTTTGAGTCAAGTGGCGAATTTGATAGTGGGTTACAACATTATTAACACTAAACTTTAACAAATAATATTAAGTGGTTCTGACAGCAACTACTCGTCCACGCTTCGGTATAATATGGCCGATCCGTCAGTCTGACCAACAGAACAATCACAATGTTGACTGCGTTCAGCATCACGCATTAAATTCGAAAAAACATACCAAGTTTAGCTATAATCAAAGTTACCCCAGCTCTCAAAGTAACCCCGTTTTACCGGTACATCATTATGAACCCACAAAACTACCTACTGTTTCCTACAAAACTGCAATACCTACACGGTCAAAATGTATGGAACGGCTGATTTTTTATTTTATTAACCGACGAAAAAGTTCCATGTGGGGGGGTTCAGAATGATGTACTTACGTGAATACTTAGTACCAGTTTAAGCGTCGGTGTCCCTTCCATCGTGTAAACAAGACAGTCCTAAAAATAAGATGACAGGCTTAGCCATGAGTCTTATTGCAGTAATTACAGTGGTTAAGCATAAAGTAGTCCATGAAATAGCAATAATTTGTTATAATCGCCTTTCTGATCAGCATATTTTCTATAAAAAATCAGGTTTCCTATAGTGGATCTATAGCAGTTTGAAATAACAACTTATAGCCAATTCTTAACAGTAGATTGGATGAAGCATTTTTCAAAAAAAACGCAAATTTTCCATTTAATTTGTACAGTCAGTGATCCGACATTACCTATTATTAACTATTAAGTTAGCTGCGAGTGACGGTCCGCGCAAGTATAACGGTTCAAACTTTATGGCGGCTCGGAACATCTAACGTAAAACTGCGCAGAACACAATTTTAGGTATCAGCGGGGCGCAGATGACGCGTCGTCTCGACTGTATGATGCGCAGACCGTCACTCGCAGCTAACTTCCGACCCTTTATTGTTTGCATTACATTGAGTTTTACCATAAAACGTGATTTTTCACCCCTAAAAAAGTCGTTTCCCAGCAATCACTTTTGACTTAGACTTATTTTTTTTACTTAGTTTGTTGTACAGAATGCTTCGTGAAGGGTCCGTTTACACCTTGTATTAACTGAGTGTTTCGTTCCCTAACAGTTCAAAGAGCTCTTCGGCGACTACCGCGGCGCATCAATAGCACTGGACACGATCGCGCTCAACTCTGCTTGGGTACAAAGAGCCGACAACGACTTACTACGGTACTTCAATTCGTTAGCCCAACATTAAGAAAAAACAGGAATTTTAGACTCTGTTTAGACTGTGTGTAGTGTTGTTTTGTCATTTTTGGCGCAACTGTTGGCCGACTGTGGCGCAACTAAAGAGCATTGTCAGCGCATTTTTGTAGTGAAATAAGTAATTTTTGGGCTACTGTGTCACTACTGCAACTGTAGATCTTGTTGTCAAGCTATGTGTCTTGAACGTTGCCGAAAACTAAAATTGCAAGCCCTCTAAAGTGTGCTCTCGGGCAAATGTGTTGCCATCATTAATGTCTCACCAATTATTGCTCGCAACAGTAATTACAGGTCACGTATTGAAAAAAAATAATTGTGGAGGCATGCAATTTTAAATCGACGACCTTTACAACTTTGTCGCCATAGACACTTTTGAAACTACGATTTTGGATCAACTACATATAACGCATGTTGGCTACTTTTAGATAGCAACTTAAAGTGCGTAATCATTGGTGTTAGCGTAACTTAGTGCGAATTTTACCGATGGAACTGACAAAACTATCAGCGCATCTATACCGCGTTCAAATACTGTAAGCCTCATAATAGTACTCCGTGCGCTTTTCCGTCACGGCGGCCAATCACTCTCCTTTTACTCTCAAAGTCCTCAGCGACAACAACCCGACACGACCCGAGAGAGATCAGCCGCAATCATCGGCTTCACGTGCTTACCGAGCGACGGGGGTATCATCCCGCCAATATCCAAACTCTGTACTGAGAAAGTTCTAATGGAAAAACCCCAGTAGGTAGCCGTTTTTGCCCGGCCCGCAAATCAAACCGAGGACCCCACACTCGTTAGTGGCGCTTGCGACCGCGAGGCCAGTTAAAGCGTAAGCGTTATATTCATTGCTGTGGTTTATGGACACTGACCACCTTTTTTTTCCGGATGGGAAATCATCAAATGACTTCTCCCACTCTGGGCTGAGCGGGAGGGTGTCAGACTTTTACTGACTAAAACCCACCCATGTTCCTTCATCGCCCTTTGTGTTCCGGGGCCGTGGTATCTCTTTCGAACAACCCGCAGCACACACTGACCACTCTTGAACACGCTTTAGAAGTAGTGATCGGGTTCACTGCCTGCCTTTTCCCAACCTTGTGGGGGTCGGCTTCCAGTCTAACCGGATGCAGCTGAACACCAGTATTTAACATGGAGCGACTGCCTGTCTATACTGATAGTGTTCAGTTTAATCGGTGAAATTCAGTCTCTTGTTGCGAATCTAGATATAATACGGGATTATCAATACCTCTTGGGTATTATTTACCTATAGTGATTTAACTGTCTGAATACATGTACTGTAGCGAAGACGTTAAGTGAAGACTTTCAGTGTGTAATGAGTGTGTGAGTGAATAAAAGTGTGTGCACAGCAAGTTCAAGCTCTGGTCTAATTGGAGCAAATCTCTCATCGAATCAAACATTTATTCGTAAAATATAATTTATACTGTATACTAGCTGTTGCCCGCGACTTTGGTTCGCGTGAAATTATTGAAAAAAAAAATTGCTTCTCTTTTTGAATCAGATTTTCTTACCAATATCAAGGGTTTTTTAATATTTTTTTTGCACGGAACCCTAATTATTTTCAGTAAATAAAAGTAGCCTAAGTTACTGCATATAACATCAGCTATCTGCCAGTAAAAGTCCCGTCAAAATCGGTCCGGCCGTTTTGGAGATTACCCGGAACAAACAGACACAAAAATTATAAAACAAAAGTTATAAGGACCGTGTATTCTTTCATATAAATGCATTCAGTAAAAATCTGTGAATTTTAAAATTAAAAACAGACATTTCAATTTTATTCATTTGTATAGATTTCTCTCTCGCGAACATTATGTTCATTACTTGTACGGTGTTCAAACTAGCGCGAATAGTTGCGTGACTTTCTTAGCATGAACACAATCGACGCGCTTAGTTACGTCTCGTGCGGGGTTTGCCTTAGTTAGACCAGACCTTAAAAGTTGCTTAGTAATAAAAACCTTTTTATAATTTTCTGTAAACCTTCCGCTGTTTTAAATTATTTTAATTTAACCATGCGATAATGCTTCTTTCAAGGATTTCATGAACGAAGAAATCGACGGTCGTTACGTACAACGCGACATGTCTAAACACATTGTTCACAATAGAGCGTTATAAGCGAGTAACGTTAATGAAACAAAAAACTTTATTTCGAGTGCTAAATTATTACATTAATAAAAGTATGACATTATTTAATAAAAACATCGTCGTGAGGAAACCAGCATGCCTGAGAGATATTTCTCGACGGCATGTAAAGCCAAGTCAGAGGCCCATGGGCGGCATAAAAACTCTGACACCAGTCTATGCACTAACCACGCGATAATGAATGAATGAATTGAATGAATTTCATAAAATTCATTTTAGAATCGTTTGAATCTTTATAACGCTCTCTTGTAAACATGCAGTGTTTAGACATGTCACTTTGAACGTAGGGACCGTCGAAATGTGTCAATAAAATCGTTGTTGACACATTTTTATATCATGCAAAATTTCTCAAACACGTACAGTACACTAAAGTGTACTGTACGTGTTTGAGAAATTTAATTAATAAAATTAATTTATGCAATTACATACCGTTTAATAATTACAATTAACCTCAAGCCTTCAGATTTTGTTCGTAATTACTTGAAGTAATATTATGCCTTTTAATTTCGCAAATCGTTTCGTTTCGATGTTTTAATTTATTGATTATCTGTGACTAATTGTACACGTAGTACTATAAGCCAATAATGGGTTTTACTAAATGAGGGTGTGTAGTTAGCGCTTTAATTTCCTCGAACACTATATACCGTTACGTAAGGCTTAATGTATTGGTATTTAGTAAGTTGCGGGGCAACTGCGTCGCAACTGCTGGGCAACTTATTTGTATGTCGTCATACCTCTAGAGCACCGTCGTAGAGCTTCGTCTTAAACGATTTTAAGACTTATTTTACTACAAATAGAGTTTTAATTCGGTCGGGGTTTGGTGGCACATTTTTGTGCCAGCGGCGCTCTAGCGGCTTTATCGTGCATCTACCTATCCATTATATTATATGAAATATATAACCCTGTAATAATTAAGCATCCTAAAAGCCATGTTAGTTTTAAGTTTCCTATATTAAAAGAAACAGTATTAAAATAAAATAAAATATATATTCACAAAGTTAATTGCGCACAGAATGTATTATTTATTTGTCTTATATTTTTAATATTGATTAATTTTGGTTCGCCCCCTATTACATGGGAATTAAACAAAACTGGCGAAATTACATGAGTGCACCTACCTATCCTTCGAGAATTGCAAGCGTGATGTTATATGACATATAAAGTCAATATTAAAAATATATGAATAGCTTATTAAAGAAATAGATTTAAATGTAACATTAATTAAAGAAATTTATGTATTTATTCTTGATTAGAATTTATTTTGCAGCTTCAAAAAATTATGACAAGACTTCAAAAAAATAACCGACCTCCAAATGACTTTCATTTCTTTTGCCAATTTAAAGAAAGAAAGCTTAGCTGATATCAATATTTATTATTTTTGGAAGTCGGTTTTTAGAAAATTGGACAAAAAAATAACATGACTAGATGAAATTTTATATCTGACTACAAGATAGAAACTTTTTCTACAATTTTATACAAAACGAATTCTAATCAATACTTTTCTATGATAGTTGTAATAAAAAGATACAATTCTGAAGTAGACCGCAGCGGCAAACAGCAACAGCAATGCCATTCCAACGCGACGACACAGTACCACAGCGACATCACTGGTTCCTGTGTACCATGAAAACTACATCATTATCTGCCCAGCCTTTCCCAACTATGTTGGGGTCGGCTTCCAATCTTACCGGCAGCTGAATACCAGTATTTATATTTTTAAATTAGGGGCAATTAAATTAAACTATATCTTAGTTTAATCAACATAGTCGTCTAGTCTCTTATAAACATAGTCTCAATAAAATTATCGGCTTATGTTCGGACTTCCTGACAGCTGTCATTTTAATCAAGTATTTTAAGAAGTAAACCCTATCGTATTGAAAAACAAGATGGCGTCGTTGGTTCCGACAACGGCCACGCGTGACACTACTACACAGAAAACGTTTTTATAGACTTATATAGAAGGTTCGAGTGAATCGGTTTCTTCTAGGCAAGCGGGCTCCCACCCTAGGCCGCATCATCGCTTCACATCAGGCGAGTTACGGCCAAACGCAAGACTATTTAGTATTAAAAAAAACTGCCCTGTCATTGCAGTCTGTCATTGCAAGTGCGGCTTTTGCTGCTGCAGTTTGCAGTTGCGGTGGCTTTCAGGGTTGTTCTTAAAATGCATTTAGTCGGTGTATAGAGCAATGTAATATGTAAATATGTAATTTTACGGGCAAAGTGTTATTATCAACTTTGCCCGGACCGTGTTAGTGTCTAATTTAGTCGTTAGGTAGTGTATTAACATTATAAAAATGGGTAAAGTGTGGATGAATGTTTTGAGTCATTGTCAACAGTAAACAAAGTCAACATAAATAAGCTAGTGAAAGTCCACAGATATTCGTCACTAACATTCTCCTGCCCTTATCCCAATTCATTCGGGGTCGGCGCAGCATGTCTTCTTCTTCCACACTTCTCTATTACTCGTCATCTCAGCAGTCACCTCCTTTCTAGCCATATCATCCTTCACACAGTCCATCCATCGTTTCTTAGGTCTCTGGAGGTCTACTCTCTAAGCACGAAACCCGTAGTTTCGGCAAAAGATACGGGCGTTTCCTACTCCGTATCACTTACGGACATACGATTAGTGAGAGTCCCGAACTAAAAACGAATGACTACGCGATTAGACAGTTGTCACTACTTCCGATATATTTTTAAAACTCATGAATCCGAAAATAATAGGGCGTAGGGTTCATTTCGAAGTTTGGATCTACTTTCGTACGGGCCCGTATTTTCGTTGACAGACTTAGGGAGTAGACCCCCAGATATTATGTGGGTATCGAAATTTAAATTTATATTTTTTTCAAGTTGTTTTTTTTTGTAATGGTCTGGAATTTCTCTAGCTTATGTAATTTGTTGTTGAATATAAATTATACGTATTTATAATCCAATGTATGTACAATAGTTACCTGTTAGGAATTAAAAAGCCTTAATGTATTCAAAAATCACAGTCAACTAGACACACTATGATTTTCCGCTATGCCCCAAATATGTTGGGGTCGGCTTCGAGTCTAACCAAATGCAGCTGAATGCCAGTATTTTTCATGGAGCGACTGCTTATCTGTCCTCCACAGTCCAGTTTGGAACTGGGTTTTTATCGAATTCAATTCGATCAAATTCGAATTCAAAAACTTTTTTGCAAAAAATTAACCGACTTTCAATAAAAAACACAAGAAAAAGTAGAAAGTACCTTTACTTTCGGAAGTCGGTGTCAAAAAAGTCAATGAAACAAAGAATAGTCACCGACTTCCGAAAGTAAAGTTATTTTCCAGTTATTTAGGTTATAGTTATTTAAGTTTTTTTTAGTGTTTTTTTTTGGAAGTCGGTTATTTTTTTCATCAAAAAGTCATTCATGACATATTAATCAAACTATTATTTAAAAAAATACAAACACTACATCATATTATTATTATAATTTTAGCTAATTCTCTACACTGGGTGTCACTTTGGTTAACAATTTATTTCCCTGACAATACTTAAGTTGCGAATGAGTGTTGGTCAATATAAAGAATGCTTAATTCAATGTATTCAGTAGTCCATTTAAAGTGTATTTGACCAAAATATAGAAAGAAAATAATTTACTATTTTTCTAGAATAAAAACTTTACATGTTTTGTCGATATTTTGGAAAGTATCCGACCAGTAGTTTATTGTCAGTGTTGCAAGTGTAAAAAATGGGTTGTGTGTACGTTTGGTGTTGCCATACTTAATTGTAGACTTTTTTGTCTTTTATTTCGACAAATATTTAGGATTTTTTAGTGGGAAATTATCATTAAATGTAATAATTGCTTTGTCCAGATATTGTCCGTCAATATTATTTATTGAAATTTTAGTGTTAAGTATATTTATTAACAAATAAATTGATCTCAACGTGTGATTTCTTAAAAATATACTGTTTCTTCTTGTGTATTTCCAGTTGTGCATAAAGTTGATATTATAGCTAAAAATAAGTCAATGTATTTTATTGTGTACCTTCGTTTAATTGACAAAACTTTGATGACTTAATTAGAAGCATATTATAAGTATTTAAAAAATATCAAATCCTGTACCTAAGTTCCATTTGAAATACTATGCGATCAAAAGAATAGGATTACAAGGAAATACTGCCTTTCTGACCATCACAACCCAGTTACTGAGTAGCAAGACAACTTCTCTTGGTAAGACTGGTTGTCAGACTTTCGGGCCACTGACTATCTGTAACGACTGTCAAAGATCTACAAATGACAAACGGTACCAACGGCTTAACGTGCTTTCCGAGGCACGGAAACGAAACTAATTTTGGTAGTAAGAAGTAACTTATCTTGGTTGTAAATATATTCTTTTTATCTCTTTGTATTATATCATTAATTAAAACCAAAATCAATATTATTTACGGGCACTTTGCGTAACGCGGTCATTACTTAAGTACTTTTCCCGATAAAACACAAACAATTCGAAAGTATAAAACTACTACTATTATTGACATCAAATAACATCATCATCTGCCTAGCATTTCCCAACTATGTTGGTGTCGGCTTCGAGTCTATAAACACGCAGCTGAATACCAATATTTTACATGGAGCGACTGCCTATCTGACCTCCACAACCCAGTTAGTACTGGGTAATACGATACCCCTTGTTAAATGACAATATCAACATTAACCAGTCAATCTGTGAATTGACCACATTACGCACTTTGCCCGGTGAGTGCTGAGAAGTGTATCTGTATTATAATAACTTAAGACTACTTGTGTATAAATTTTATATGAATCGCTTTTGTAATAAATTTTCCCATCGTAGTTGTTTTATTTATTTTAAAATTATGGATATATCTGTCCATCATAGTCATACTCTGCCTAACCTGTTCCTAACTATGTTCGGGTCGGTTTCCAGTCTAACTGGATGCAGCTGAATACCAGAGTTTTGACCTACAGACCTCCACAATCCAGTTAGTCCTGGTAATACGATACCTCTTGCCCTCTTGGTAAGACTGGTTGTCAGATTTTCGGGCCACTGAATTAACGCAAAAGCGGTATCTCAGAAAATTCTGTTTTGAGAAAATTGAGGTTTTGTAAATATAGTTTGGTTAAAACTTTACGGATTAGTTTTATTTTTATTAAAAGGTTTTTTTTTTGTTTTAAAAGATATGCTGCTATTAAGCTTAGTTCATTTGATGCGTATTTATTTAAGCTATCCGATGCCATCAAAATCTACGTTATTACGTTTACGTTATACGTTTTTTTTTGACATACCGCTTTTGCGATTGGTAAGGCAGTGTAGCGACTGTCAAAGATCTACAAATGACAGCTGGGGCCTACGGCTTCACGTGCTTTCCGAGGCACGGAGGAAATTCGGTATGTAATGGGTGGTCAACCATCCACGGACCAACATAGGCAAGCACAGCTTAACCTTAAGATTGACCCGAGCGGCTTTAATTTTTTGGCCACGAGCTCCGCCCATCTACCCATCAGCATCTATACTTAAATATTGGGGATTTTCATAAAAAAAAATTGATCCCGAACGTTTTCGATTTTGACACACGAATGCTACCTGACAAGCGGGCGTATGACACTAGACAGACCGACTTGTTACTAAGTAGTAACAAGTATTGGATTACTATTTTCTTCGTCTTGTTCCGTCTATGGCTCGTAAATATTTGAATGTCTTTGGTAAGCGTCAATTCCGCTACGATTCTTAATTTCTCAATACGGAATTATAATCTCTGAATGACAACATTTACAAAGAATGCAGTTAATATTTGCATACAATTATAAATAATAAATAAATAAATAAATATCGCTGGACATTACACACAGCGCCATCTAGTGCCACACTAAGCAACGAGGCTTGTGTCGTGGACACCAGATAGTTGATATATTACATAGATACTTTTTTTTTTGTTTGTAAATACATACTTATTATACATATAAACATCCATGACTCGGTAACAAATGTCTATGCTCATCACACAAACACTTGCTCCTACCGGGACTCGAACCCGGAACCCTATGAAAGTAAGGCAGCCTCACTACCGCTGCGCCATTCGGGTCGTCAAAATTACAATAGTAGTCTGTTTCAATTAAAATTCCAATTAAAATTGGACACAATCTTAGTTTATTTTACGCTTGAAACTGAATGACATCCGCATTTAAAATTCATTACAATGAAAGCAAGTGTTTCTAATCAGTAATTTGTTTTTTTTTTTTAAATTAACGATGGGTGGACCGACATATTGATTTTTGTCCGTTAAAAATGTCTGTTTTTGTAAAAAGTTAAAAATGACGCTAATCGATTTAAGTTGTCTATATACTTTTCTTGTTTTTGGTAAGTTTAAAGCGTTATCGATAACACTAAAACGGGATATGTACCATCTTTACCGACTATTTATTTTGAGTTCCCGATATTTCGGCGCTGTTGCAAGCACCATGATTACGGATAAACATTGTACATGATAATGTTAGTGACCATGTCCGTTTAAAAGCATATAGACACACTATCGTCTACATTTCCTCTTCATTTCTCCTTTTGCAGGTCTGCTGGCAGAAATTTCTTAAGAAATAAGCAGAACCTTTGTACTCAAATATTTTAACGGTATTTCCCGTGTTGTCTTCTGTGTGTACATAAATAGTAAAATATAATAAATGAAATAATAGAATCTACCCTACACATCTACTGACCTCATCGGGAAAACGCCGTGATGTTATTTTATCATCACCTGCCTAGCTTTTTCTCTACAATTTTGGAGTTGGGCTTCCTGTCTAACTGGATGCAGCTGAATACCAGTATTTAACAAAGAGCGATTGCCTATCTGACCCCCACGACCCAGTTCGTGTGTAGTGTAAATTTTCTGCCTCATTAATAGTGTTGTGGTGGCTGGCACTATTGGTGAAAAAGAAGTCGAGCGGTACTAGGTCCGATTCCTAGGTCGAGCAAAGTGTCATTGGGTTTTTTCATCAGGAATTTTTTAGTAACAGTTTCTTCTTCGGAGTCCGGATTTGTGCCCGTTTGACGGCAATAGAGTCGCCCCCTATCACATGAGAATTAGGGTGAAATCACATAGGGTGAAAACCCAATAACAATTTGCCCGACCCGGGAATCGAGCCCAGGACAACGTGTTCAGCAGTCGCGCTTGCGGCCACTCGACCAACGAGTACCAACTAATAATCTTTAATTTATTTATTTAAACTTCATGTACAAGAGTGGTACATAGGCTGACTTAATGCCACAAGCCTCTACCAGCCAACCTTTGCGTCAAATAGGATAGCATTGTGATAGAGTACAAAAAAATAAATAAGAAAAAAAATACCATTTTGTTAACATAAATTTATATACATAAATAGGTTCATCATAATACGTATATATACAGATAAAATAAACTAATACATATTATAATAATACATATAAATAGTCCGAAATACGAGAACCATAATTATAATAATTACTAATGACTACATAGTGAGCAATTTAGTCTGACTTTAAATACTACTTCCGAACTGTTCTTTTGAAAGCCATTTTGCTTTCAGCAAAAAATTTAATTTAATGTAATGTAATGTAATTTCACAGCACATCTATCAGAAGGCCGCGTCCTAATCCTCCGTGGTTATGGCGACGAACCCTTTGTCCTTGATCATGTTGACGGATCAATTGCCGAAGTCATCGAACCTAAGCATGAAGAACTCATTAGCATAAGCTCGCAATACCGACCAAAGAAAATGCGGAATTCGAAAAAAGAAATCTTACAATATGGTCGACATATCTATCACTTGGATAACTTTGCAGATTTGAATGAGTTGAGGTCTAAAATCTCTGAAAAACCTTTAAATGACGATTCTATTTCTCATGAATATGTGGACGTTAAAGATTGGAGATCGATTGACTCTGCCAAAGGTGGTGTAGCAGAATATCCAAAAGATCTCTTAATATTGTCCGAGACACCGCTCCAGTTTTGTAACGGTGAAGAATGCGATGAAGACAGAAAAGCTTTTAGAAAATTTGACGACCGTCAAGACTGGAAACATAGGAAAAATCGTTTGAGATTTATGAAAAGATTTCAGATTGTCGACAACAGGCATAAGTCGTCGAAGAAATCCAAGCACTCGAAACATGATTCGTCAGAAAAGTACACTCGTAAGAAAAAGAAATCAAGTAAGAAACACAAGAAGAAGAAACAGGACGATTCTGCTGAATCTATGGACAGTAATTCAGAAGAGCGAAGCAGTAAATCTTGGGAGTCTAACAAGAAAAAGAAATACAGCTCAGAAGAGAGCAGAGAATTTAAAAGAAAACCTAAGAAAAAACACGTGGACGATTCGACGTTAGCCAGCACAGAAGCTTTGACAGACGAGTCAAATAGCGTCGAAAATATTCCAAAAATCAAGAAAAAAAATAAGAAAAAGAAACACGTGTCCTCAGGTGAAACCGAACGTAAGACAATGGCTGTTGAAGATGATTATATCATGCAAGGAAACAAGATTTTCCACTCCAATGACCGAAAGAAAAAGAAGAAAAGATATGATGAAGATAGACGCAAACGGTTAGAGCACTTTATGCCCAAAAGATATCATTGGGAACCGGAAGAAATACATGATTTAGGTTATTTCTGGTTTAATGGACCTAAGGGTGCGTATCCTGCACCGAAGCTGTTGTAGGTGTAAGACAAATAAAAATGTAACTACTAGTTACTTTATAAATGTATTTTTTCTTCACCAGTTTTTTTTTTCAACAAAAGCTTTTATTTATCCCTTTAAACAGGCGTAACAATTTAGCAATCGGAAAATAATGCTAAATATGCATAAGTATTATTGGTAGATAATAAATTTCAACTGTTTTTACATGTTTTTATTTTCTTCAAGTAATTAGTGAGTGATTGAAAAGTCTTGTAATAACTTGTGTAAAACAATAGAATAACTAACAGGAACACATTATTTAATTATTCAGCTGAAAAATATGGTGGGAGAAATATTCCCTTTGCCTTATAAAGGGTTAACTATTAGCTGATGTCCGCGACCTTCATCTACGTGAAATGATTATAAAAATATTACTTCCCCATTTGAATAGAATTTTGTTAACAATTTCAAGCGTTTTAATTTTTTGCACTGACTCCTAATTCATGTTCTATAATAAAAGTTACTCCTTATAATTTTAGCTATCTGCCAGTAAAAGTCCCATCAAAACTGGTCCCGCCGCTTCGGAGATTAGCCGGAAAAAACAGACTGACAGAGACAACAAAAAAAAAGATTTTTGTTTTAAGCACCATAAATACTTTCATATGCATTCAGTAAAAACCTGTTATTTTGAAATTGCAAACACACTTCACGCCTGAGAGATATTTCTCGACGGCATGTAAAGCCAGGTCAGAAGCCCATGATCGGCATAAAACTCTGACATCAGGTTAGGCACTAACCACACGATAAAGAAGGAAGAAAGAAGATGCTAGAAAGAAAATTTAAAATGTGAGTGATCTCTATTTTGGTAGCAGACAAAAAGGTACCCTGAGTCCTGACAAACAAGTCTCTCGTCTGAACCGTGTATTCCCGTTCGTCCCCCCGACTTCGTCCACCTAGTGGGACGAATGGTAATTTACAAAAATAATATTAAATTTGTTCCCGATCGTCCCACTCGGGATTTTAAAGGGACGAATCGGAATATTTTCTTAGTTTAGTGCCATTCGTCCCACTAAATAATATTGTACATGAAATGTTAATAAGTAGTTATTTTGCAGTTTACTTTTCAAATAAAATAATTAGTTCTGTATACAAGTAGCCCCAAGTGCGGTGCTTTCATTATTACCTGAGGACCGTATTTTTGAAGGCTGGTTTTATGTCGCTGGCGATTTTATTTATTTGTTTAGATGATTGTTAGTTTGTTCATCACGGCTCTGTAGAAGCACGCTTTAGGTGTGGGTAGACTGGTTTGTTGGTCGCGTAATGTTACCACTGGCGCGCTTGCGATTCATTTGATGTCCGTACTAATGACCAAATCCGACGAGCATGAAAATAGCAGTGGCAAGCGTTATTGCTTAGGACATGGGGCCTTGGCTTTGATTCCTAGGTCAGACAGTGTTTGGGGTTTTTCCACGAGGAATTTCTCAGTAGAGGCCTGGTGTCTGGATTTTTGACCGGTTGGTGGCAATAGGCTCGCCCCCTATTACGTGGGACTTAAACATAACTGGCGAAATGTGGGTGTACTATACAAGGTGTTGCTTTGCATCCTCGTCAAATTCAAGGAAGTAACTATGCTAATGATTCTCGACCCGAATCAATAATAAAAGGGGTAGGTAATTTTTATTTATTTTTTCTTAATATCGGAAATCGGTAAGTGTACACCACCCGTATTAAAACGCGGCCCGTCAAATACTAGCCCTATACCTAATCGCGCTTTCACACATACAAACAAACACAGACGTTTATTCGACAAACAGGTGATTCTCCTCTTTTGAAAAGGGCTTCATTCTGAAATAGTGTCAAATTAAAACAACTAAAAAAAGCATAGTTTATTAATTTATATTGATTATTTACGTCTTCTATGACAACCTGAATTTTGACGAGGTTGTAAAACTACACCTTGTACTATTAGCCGCCTATCCCTTCGGGGATTACAGGCGTAAGGTTGTGTTAATAATAAAACGATCACAATTAATCATTAATAAATTTTATTATCATATAAATAATTAAGTGCTTAAAAATAAATTTAGTTTTCTTCGTATCAATGTAAGTACACTATAATTTTCAAGCTAACGATTTCGCGTTTCTTATTTGGGGACAAAAAATACACCAGACTTCTCCTACATGAGGCCTTGGGTTATGATTCCCAGTTTGAGCAGTGTTTTTTATCAAGCACACATTTATTTTTGCCTAGAGAATTGGCAATAGAATCAATCTCTAGCCGCCATTACATGAGACTTCAGCCGCAAATTCGGTTAAAAATAACTGCCCATGTAACGCCACAAGAAATGCTTTTCCCTTAAACATTACAGGTGAAATAATAGTATGTATAGTTATATTATAGATATATTTCATTACGCTTCAGCCTATAACAGGTGGGTTACCATGATCTGTTAGTGCAGGAATGTTTTAGGACTATTCCGAGAGTGGGTAAGAGATCATGGTAACCCAGACGTTTTTAAGCAAAAAGGATCCAATCCATAAAAATGAGTTTAGTGCCCCAAACTGATGCTAAATATCGATACTATAAGCCACACGTAGATACAATGTAGACACATGTGGGTTGACTCTAAAACGTTGATAAAAATTATAACGTTTTGTTTCTTGCTTGATCTTTTTTATTGACCAATAGTTTCAAAATTTAGCATCGGTTTGGTGCACTAACACCCGTATCTATAGTCAAGTTAAATTAATTACTTGAGCTTATGTAATTACTTGGGCTTAAGTAATTACTTGGGCTTAAGTAATTACTTAGTGCAATTTTTTTTATGCAATAGACAAGAATTTAAACAAAGTAAGAACCTTCAAAGAAAGCAAAGCTAAGAATTCTATCTTTTTACAGTTGTAACTTTAAGCAATTACTAAACTACATAATAAAAATAGTATCTTAAAAAATGACATTTACTCAAGTAAACACTTTGACTTGTTTATAGATACGGGTGTCGCTTAACTACGTCCAACTTCAACTGATGAGACAAGAGTCTACAGTCACACAAAGGAGGTCTAAAATTACACATTTTTCGTCCCCAAATAAATATAATTTAACATATAAATTTCAACTATTAGTACTAAAATTGAAAAGTATAATTTTAAGTAATATTTTTTTTACTAATTTTTATACATTTTTAGTTAAAAATAATTTTATTTAACAATTCCTTTCTCTAGTGGAAAACTATTGTTGCCTTTATTGGAAGTCTTTCAACTCTTATTATTAAGATCGCTATTCATTATTATTATATAAGTACTTAAATTGTTTATTATTAATAATAAGCAGTTTTATTACAATAGAATTTGCTTACAAAACTCATATTTCGTGGTCTAGACAAGTGAGAATTGCTTCCGAAGCATATCGTATTTCTATACTTCAACTAACTTTTCCGTGTAGACCTTATGGTATTGCCATAATTGAAAAAAGTTTATTTAAACGGTTATTAACGGTTTCTGAAAGACAGTTACTCTGTATATCTTATGTGAGCCGTGGTTGTTGGTGGAGTAAAATAACAGCAACCAATCGTTGTTCAGAGTAGAGTACTCGCAGTAGTTTTATATTAATTCAACCGACCTAAACTTCTATGTCAAAATAACAGAACTAGCGCCGTGTGGTGACAGAGATGAGAAATACAAAAATAATACCCACATAATACCATATCAAGTTATTTTAACGCGATCAATTTTTTGTCTGTGACTAAAAACTCGTTAATCGCCCACTTTTGAACACCGTGTGATCGTCATATGTGAATAACAATTTCTTCAGCCTATTTTTATCAAATTCAGAGCGAATATCTTACAAAAATTACCTCGATTCAAAATAAAAGTCTCACATTTATACATATTTATAGCATCTGAGGTACTTACCCAAATATTAAACTTTCTTATTTTAAGTATACTCTGATTTAAAGGCGAATATCATAAGATGGGAATGTCCCATTTGATTATATTTATCTTATTGTGCTTCCATTACATAGAGTACTGTTAAACAAGCTAGATTTTAAGTGCTCCTGAAAATTTGAATACCTGATTTTTATTCGCGTATAATAAACAAGGCTAAATTAAATTAGCTAGCAAAACTTTGCATACTCCGAGTACTTAACAATACCAGCAGTCGTTGACCACAATAAATAATATAAAAATCTTTTTTAATGTTTAGTCGTCTTTAGTTTTAGCAGTTACGTATGAGTACCTACGTATCGCTAGTTAATTTTAACCACCTTATATACTCCGAGATCACTATTATGTAATGGGAATGAGAGGTTTTCTTTGTGAGTATTTAAAAAAAAACATAGTTTCCAAGAACTCTTTAGATGGCGTTGAACTGACTACGTTACTAGGTGCCAAAGCCAAAACGCTTGGAAAAAACAACATTGCGTCACGAGTGTCACGACACAATATACGCTTGTTGACTGTCACTTTCGTTTAAAATTAAAATTACATCCAAGTGAAATGATGTGACGTTCCCGTTCCTTGCAGTAACTTACCAAGTTCAGCGCCATCTATCCAGCGACTAGGGAAGAGTTTAAAAAGAAAATTTCTCATTTCCCAGCGACAAATAGTAGAGCTTCTCGTTATTATGGACAGAAATATGTCATATAAATGTCTATGAGAAATTAAACAGTGAAAATAGTAAGTAATAAATAAAGTAAAATGAAAATACAGAATAAATGTAGCTACTGATGGATTCTCGTCGAAAATAAGTAGACATTTCCTTCATTCGGCTTTTTATGCGTCGTTTGTGTAATTTTATGGTTAAATTGCTCTATCAAAGGCGATTTCAAGCAAACAGCAATGGCAACGTCGCCTAGCCACAATAACAGATCGCAATGACACGACTGGTTTCTATGTACATTTCAGCCAACTTATTTGTGTAGTCGTGAAAGCACAGAAATCAGAAATCGTTTATTTTGCAACGAATGTGGGTACAAAATAAGGTGTTAACATGTTAAAAGCAAAATAATAATATTTATATCTACTCAATTATTATACAACCAAATACGCAAACAATAACAACAACAACAAAAAAGTAAAAAGTACAGTTATGTGGTTCTACAGCCACAAAAACCGCATTTACATTGACTTAAACATCAAAAACAACAATCTTTAATTCGATATCAAACAAGTGATTAATTGAATTGAATATATTATCATTTTAAACAATTTTGCTTTTCTGATGGGTAAATCCAACTCACCACAGTGTGTTGAGTGTGGCGTGGTTGAGGATTTTTACCATGTCTGGGCCGAATGTGTTCGGAGCGAGGTTGAGAGGGTCAGCTTTATGCTTGAATATGATAGGGATCTTCGGGAAATGGGCATGTGTAATTTGATTCTGGCCCGTCCTCGGTCAGATGAGGCAAAGTTTATTTATAAGCTAGTAAAATTAGCCATTAAGCGTAGATAAGTAGATTTTTTGTGAGGCCTATGAGTGTGGCATGATCATGTCTGATCAAACCCTCTATAAAATAAATAAAGATTAAAAAAAAAAATGAAATATGCACTAAAAATAATAAATTAACATAACATTATAAACTCTTAAAATTCAAAAAATCTTGTACAGAATAGTAGCATTTCTCTATTAGCCTTTTGATCGCTTGGCTAAATATCAATTGCCGTGCCCCTAGCGCGCGGGTACAAATCGATAAAATAAATAATACATACCTACAATAAATAAGCATTTTCAATATTTAGAGCTACGAGACATAATTTTAAATAATTGATGTAAATAATATCTCTATTTAATAATGGTTTTAGTTGTACCACGCAGTTAATAGGACGAAAATAGAACGAAAAAATGCATGTTCTCTGTCGCAGAAATACGACACAAGCGGTAGGGGCACGGAAATATGCGTCGCATAAATGCCACACAAGCGGTCAAACGGTTAGTAAGGATATTAGCCTCTATTTAAATATGCTTAATGTTTCTTCTTCAGAATTAAAATAAATGTACCAAGTTTTGAATATCGATGTATTTTTCTTGAGAAGCAGCGCCACCTTGAACTTCACCCTTAAATTGGTCATACTGCTAGTCTAAGAAAACGGCAATGTCATTAGCTACGATGGCGTTTTCAAAGAATCACTACATAGTATAAAACAAAGTCGCTTCCCGCCGCCTGTCTGTCCCTATGTATGGTTATATTATCTTTAAAACTACGCAACTGATTTTGATGCGTTTTTTTTTAATAGATAGAGTGATTCAAGAGGAAGAATTATGTGTATATTTAGTATGAGCATTGCATTCGTGCGAAGCCGGGGCGGGTCGCTAGTTTTATAGAATTCAGTCAGTTCGCTGCGGTCATAGCGATTCGGCGACTCTGTCGCTACGGTTTCCGATTTCGGTCCCCTTCAAAACTGTAAGGTTTATCTTTATAGTCTACCTGCATAGATTTGCTAGAGTTGCCATATCTGATGATTGAAAAAAATGTTAAGACGGTTTTATATTAGTGTTTTTTCGGCGCGTGTAAGCTCGTTTTTGGAAGCACACCTTTTGCCACACGCGCAACTGTACGAGCGTTGACGCGCTTATAAGCTCTACGAGCCGCGAGAGACACACGTCATATAGCTACTGACTGAACCCACCTGTTCAAGCGAACACGCTGGAATAAGCGCGTATACGGCGTTCGGTTTTTTGTGGCGGAAAACGTGTCGCGCACGTAAGCTAAAACGAAGCAAATACGCTAGTCTGAAACTGCTCTAACCATCAAAGAAAAAGCGAAAAAGCAAAATAAAAACACAAAATAATGGTGAAAATAATAATATAATTCCACTGGAGCAACAACAAAAAAAAAATATCAACAAATCTACGAGATAATTATAATTATTTAAAATATAAATGTTACGAATAATAAAAATCCATATTCATTTATAATCTATTAAATTACAATAATCATTTTGGAGACCATAGCTTAAGATAAACTTTTCTCCATAGATTACTCGACTGTAGATGGAACTCTATGAAACGGCAACGGGTGTTAATGGCGACATTGCCGCCTGTCGCCTTGTGTCGCTGCGGTCTGTATAGCGATTGAGCGGCATTGCTGCTGCCGTTTGCTGTTGCGGGCGTGTTCGGGTCTTTGTAACTTTACCATTCTTTTTAAAAAGAGAGAAATGTGGCCAAAAACAATTCAGGGCATTTAAGATTTTATATAAGTACTTACCTATGTCTTAAGCTATAATCTCGCAAAAATAAATAAAATTAAAAGTATCTACAACATACAGGAATAATACTTAGGTGAATGGCAACATCGTATATTTAAATGGAACTCACGAGTCTCTATGAATATAGAGATTCCTTTAAAAATATTTCGTCTGGCAACATTTTAGAGTGTGTAAAAATGATTTTATTACAAAAATGTTTATTGTATTACGCTTTTGGCTTGCGGGGAAGTGAAAAAACACAAAACCAAACAATCTTTTTTTTTAAATATAATTAAATAAGTAGATAATTAGACAAAATCCGGAAAGCCCAAAAACAACTAGAAAAAATATCATAGATTAATAAAAGAAAAAATATTTACAGGGACAGAAATTGAGCAATTTGGTGAAAATTATGAGTTTGGTGAGTTATGAAGCATACGCTAGTTCCACTGCTGAGCAAACGGCTCAGCAGTTGAACTGTGGTCCTATGGTTGGTATGGTCATATCTAGGGTAACTATGTTAACATATTTCTTCTCAACCCCGCGAGCTTTGATGGAAAGAACTGAATCAATATCAATTTAAAACACATTTTTGTTCAAGGGCATTATATAAAATTACATTTCAATATTGATTGAAAAACTATTTAATTTGGACATAGTCATAACAGGAAGTATATTTTTTAAACTACCGGAGGAATATTCCGGTGGGACAAACACAAAAGAAAAATTGCAAGCAAAATCTACAAGAAATAAAATATCAAGCTAGGACAACATCTGTCCAATCCACCCTACACAAAACAAATATTAATATCTCACTAGCTGTTTAAAAATTATTCTATTCACAATTTTTATTAAAATTTTTGGGCAAAGTACATAATCTTTTTATATTAAAAAGGAATATTGAAATTGTGTCATTTCGTATATTGTCCGGTCAAAGTTTATATTTACGCAATCAATTAACTAGCACGTTAAGAAATATGAATTGTTAAGCAAATTAACTCACTATGTCAATTTGCCGTGTAAAGCAAGCTGTCATACTTTGACAGCTGTATGTCACCTGTGTTTGACACCTGTCAAATTATGACAGCAGTTTGAATCGGAATATTTAACTTGATAGTCAATTTACATAACAATAAATAACCCTGACATCTTCATTTATTGAAAATCAAATTAGGCTATTTTTTATTACACGCGAAAACCGATAATATACGAAACAACTACACATTAATTTCGTAGCCTTTAAAAATACAATAAGTAGGGGTTTTTTTTTTATTTTTATTATATTCCTTATAAATCAATTCCTGTACATTTTTCCCCCTTTTTTGCTCGTATTATTAAAAGGCAAAGCCAGATTTAGCTTTAGATTTGATCGAAGGCTGTATGGCAATTTTGCAATAGAATGTTGTGGGATTACGTGCAAAACATGCAATGGTAATGCCATTTATTTTGACAATATAACAACATTCATTGCTTTAGGGAACGTACATACTACGTGACCCGTTCAGGGCGGAGCGGAGTCTTAAAATACTACGCTTGGTCACAGGGACGGGACTTTTTGCCACGTAGTCAATATCGTCTCGGGAAATCTCGCGCTTTTTCGAGCTATATTCAAATATGGCGCGTAACGTTTAGCGCTTTCTAGGCTCACAGGTGGCAACACTGACACACTCTTGGCGTCACGCGGCAACGCCGTATTATTAAAGACAATTAGGAGCCAAATTATTATTTTTTTAACTTGTTTGCAAAAAAAAATGATTCAGAACCATATTTATGAATTACTACTTGAAAATTTGGGGGTCAGGGTGTCTTTACACATTATTATGCTACGGGCGGTCACCGAGGGGGGGAGAGAGGTAAAAAGTTGTGCAAAATGAGTACGTTCCCTTATTTAAGTTGTAGAGTAGATCTTACAATATTCTTCTAAATCCATTGCTTCATATTATGTTTAAAAAGTTCCTCAAACATTTGAAACAATGGATTGAAAAAACACCTTCGGATTGTGTAACTGTGCGCAATTCGGTAGTTGCACCATTAACCAATAATTTGAAGACATAACGAACTCAAAAACAAAAAAAAATTGATCTAAAAATCCGACTAGTTTTCAATTGACTGTAAAATTAGATTTTTATTCGAGTCATTGTGTTGGAAAATTAGTGACGTCACAGGTTGCTATTGACATACAAGATCTATGAGTAATCGCGATTTGACAGTTCAAAAAAAGTACGTCAATTGATTGGCGGTGTCAACTACCATATTAGCGTACTGTCACAGATATGGATAACGCAAGTACAACGATCCGTATGAAAACAAAATGTGGCATTTTTGGACTACCTAATATGCCGTTATAAGCACTAAGTTACTGAAATAAATAGACTAAGTTTTTGTTCTTTGAATCAATGTCTAGAATTAAGTTCTTGAGTTTTAAACAAGTTAGCTTGCTGCGACAGTAGCCACGTTGAACATAAAATGCTTAAGTCGGACACGCGCAGTAGATGCTCTTGCGTTATCTAGGAGTTTCTATATCTGTGGGTGCTGCACAATATGTGCTCAAATAATATTATGCCCATACCAAGGTCACATATCGCCATATGCCTATTACAAGCTAAGTCTGGCGTCAGATTTGTTCAGAATTCAACTTTATATACTAAAAAATGTCAGCCAAAGTATTTTCTATAGATTTTTATATTCCTTATTTTTATCACTTAACTGGATAAATTTAGGCAACAATTTCTCTTGTTCGTACTATCGTGATTTCTTATAAAGGAAATGGACCAAGATGTCCTTGCAAAACATGACTATCCATCTTGAGCAGTCGGTTAAAAAGGTCAGGCGCGTAGGACTCGCCACCGGCGATTGTATTTGTCTTTCAACAAGATTGACATAAACTTTTTGGTAGCTTACATCTTTCCAGTAATATAACATAACATCACGCCTATAATCCCCGATGGGTTAGGCAGAGGTGTACCTAATAGTACACCCACATTTCGCCAGTTATTTTTTAAGTCCCATGTATATATAATAAGCGAGCTTATTGCCATCAACCGGGCACAAATCGAGACTCCGTGGCTGCTATTGAGAAATTCCTGATAGAAAAACCCAATAGCACTTTCGTCGACCCGGAAATCGTACCCAGGACCAATGGACCAACGGGGCAAAAATTCCAGTACATTTTTATTAAACACGATAGTACAAACAGAGACAAGAAATATCACTTCAACATTAAAATTTTCAACTAAATAATTACACACAATATGTCTTTTAAAACAGCCGCTTATAGTTTAGTTCCAAAATCCCCCGTTAGTGGCAGTAGTGTGCTTGAACACTTTGAGGCACGTTTCGCAGTATAACAACAAAGCTTGTTCCGATTAGCGAACTATTTTCGGCATTAACTATCGCTGATGTCTCATAATGATCACACAAGAAAATGGTTTCTGAATGTAGGTATAGTTCGGTTCAGACTTAATGGCGGCTCGGAAGTTAGCTGTGAGACCGGTCTGCGCATCGTACAGTCAAGACGATGCGTCCACTGCATACCGCTGATACCTAAAATTGTGTTCTGCGCAGCTTTATGTTAGATGTTCCGAACTGTCATAAAGTTTGAACCGCTTTACTTGCGCAGACCGTCACTCGCAGTCGCAGCTAACTTCCGAGCCGCCAAAAAGTTTGAACCGAACTACACAGTCTGGCCATAAATACGGTTACAGTTAAAAATAAGAAAGTTTGAATTTGAAATCTGCCATTTTTATACGATTGTTCATTGAGTTTTCTAATTTTGGCGACAATACATTGTACAATATTTTGCGATATTAAAATGGAGTGGGGTGATAAAGAGAACAGAATCGCTGTGATTGCATTACACAAAGTTGGTATGGAGCCAAATGCAATTTTTAAAACTCTCCACGCTTGGTATTAGTCAAATGTTTCTGTACCGGGCTATTAATAGGTACAATGAGACCTCCTCTGTTTGTGACAGAAAAAGATCTGGCCGTCTACGTAGTGTTCGTACGAAAAAGGTGGTCAAAGCAGTAAGGGGAAGAATTAGAAGAAATCCTGTCCGAAAACAAAAGATTTTATTTTGGAAGATGAAGATAGCACCCAGAACCATGTCACGTATTTTAAAAGATGGCTTAGGACTTGCAGCCTATAAGAGACGCACTGGTCATTTTTAACTGATAATTTAAAAAAAAATAGGGTGGTAAAATCGAAACAACTACTGAAGCGGTACGCAAAGGGAGGTCGCAGTAAAAGTAATAAATATTTTTTTGCAATAAAAAAAAATTTTTCTTCGTGACAATATTTATGGCAAGACTAGGTTTATCTATGCTCCTGACTGTATTTCAACCGAATATTCGCCGTTCCAAATATGAATGAATCCTTATTCTTTGGAATTGCATTCAAGTAAGGTAAGAGCGTATAGCATTGCTTGAAAAAAGATCGTATCTTCTACTGCATTAGGTATTATTTTATAGTTCGTATCTAACTACCCTACCACCACACATTTCACCCAATTATAAACCCTTTTACCTTAAGTATTTACTTTAGATTCAAGCAAACTACTGCCCTTTTACAAAAACCCACATCATAGACAATTAAAACTAAATAATTGGTCGATGTAACAGTACTTGCTAAACTAAAATTAACTGGCAACACTGCAAATCAGATTGTATTATTTATATTATATTAAATTTCAAACGCAATACATTAGTTTATATATTAATTAATTTTCGTAAAATTTCAACAATACAAGATCAAGTTAAATTAGCTAAGGACTCTATAGAGGTGATGGATATACAGGGTGTAAAAGAATAAGCTTCTTGCTTTACACCCTGTATACAAGATAAAAAAAAATCGATATTATGATCATTATTTTTGGAATCAATGACAGCAGATATAGCAGAGACTTTATAATTTTAGATAATCCCTTTTTTTGTTTGATCGTATTTAGAAGTAATTAAATACTCGTCACATAAATGTAAAGTTTACACAAAAAACCAGATTTTTAAACAGATTTTTGCAAGTAACCTGCGATCTTTGACTCAAAAATCATGAATCTTCTTTTCTTATCTTGTCTGATGATACCCGTGACATCTGAGAAGTTTTGCTGGAGAATTTAATTCGACCTTAAATTAATTAATTTTCGTAAAATGACCGGTAATATTTAATTAATAATTATTTATTGTTCATTATAATTACAGTATTTTTTTTCGCTATCAACACGTTTTACTAAAATTTCAAAAGGAATCAATTTGCACGGATTATTCACTTTCACCAACCTTCGTTCGAAATCAGCGAATAATTGGTAAAAGTGTGAAATAATCCGTGAAAATAATTTCTTTCAATATTTTATTTATTAAAGGCTTTTTTAAGACACAGATTTGACTGCAAGAGGAAAAATTGCTGTTTAGAACAAAATATCTACAAATATATGTAGTTTTAATTTTCGAATAAATACTTGAACTAGCTTACCTACCGGTAAAAAGTCCATAGCAATAAACCAAATTCAAAATTACCCCTTGCAGAAAAAACTCACACATAACCACCTTTTTCCAAAGTCGGTTAAATCAAAAAGCCAAGCAATAATCATTCAAAGCGTCAAAAATTCATAATCCCTTAAGTATTAAAAAATACTCAATTTAACAATCACATTGAAATTTTTTAAAGTGGCAACACTCGTTCAGTCTTTTTGGTAGAAAATCCAATTTAATAGCGCTTGCAACACCATTGCTAGGACGAAACCACCGAAGAGGTCCCATGAGTGACTTGACGATGGCACCCTCCCGACATTTTGAGGTCTGTAGTATGACGCTGCTTGTCTCTGGCCCTCGGTCAGAATATCGACACTTTTAGAAAGTCGTTCTATAGCTTGGGTCTGCTCTCTTAAAGCTGTATCTATGGCATAAAGGCTTTGTTTCAACGTCCGTCTGGAATAGAAAAATAAATATATTAGAAAACAAAACTGTTTAGTGCAGCTTGGTTCTGTATGGCGCTTGAATATCATTATCAGAAGGACACTGTTGGTAAATATTCGTGAAATTATTAAAAAAAAAAATGGTAAACAGACAGGACAGTATTCTCAACTAACTACGTCAAAATGGCATGGTTAGGTCTGACCTACTGTTCGGTCTGTTTTCTTTTTCGTCTTTTTTTTTTACAGTTTATTTACCGCTATTTATCCATATTTTTACACAAAAGTCATGTTAGCTATGACATTTGTATAAAAAACTATACATTCTACTGGGGAATCGAGTAGTGTGGCCACTCGATAAAATAATCATGCAGCAATATACAAGGTGGAAGAGACATCGACGTACAAACGATTACCAAGTCTTCAGTACATCAATCCCAAATTTTTCATCGGTAATTTAAAAGTAACTGCTGTTTCCTACAAAACTGCAATACCTACACGGTCAAAATGTATGAAATAGCAGGATTTTTTTTTAAATTACCGATATAAAATTTCTATGTGGGCGGGTTTGGAATGATGTATTGAAAACGTTTTGCATTCTCCTGCCCTTAACCCAATTTATTTGGGGTCGGCGCAGCTTGTGTTCTTCTTCCATACTTCTCTATTACTCGTCATCTCATCAGACATCTCCTTTCTAGCCATATCATCCTTCACACATTCAAATAATAATAATTGTCAAATACAATATAATTTAAAAACAAATGTAACCTGAAATACGTAAACTAAAATAATGAAATTATACGAAACTAATACTGTAAGAAAAATAATCAAATTAAGTACATGAAATACAATCCTAACTAAAAAAAAATATACTGAAAACAAAGATTTAAAAAAAAATACGACACTAAAAACTAAATACAAATTCAGGAGTCCTAAGCCTAAACAGGAGTTAGGAAAGGAATGACAAGTATTAGGAAGGTTATACCCGTTTTAACAAACAATAGGCGAAACCTAAGATATAATCCCTTTTATGAATATGTTCGCACTGGTGGATTTTCAACTCTATAGCGCCGACCCGACCGTTAATACTCCAACAATGTGGTAATATTTAGGTAATACCTTTAGGTGTCGCCTAGATAGTGAATACAGGAGATAAAATCCTGGTACGCCTGACTGATCTGTAGAAATGTATCTTCGATATAATTATTGTTTTGGAATAATTCGGTATCTTTTCTTTTGCTTTAGATACCTCATATAAATATAGATCATACGTCCCGTAAAATAAAGTGACTTCTATTGCTAAACTCTTTC
This sequence comes from Standfussiana lucernea, assembly GCA_964057025.1. Taxonomy (NCBI): domain Eukaryota; kingdom Metazoa; phylum Arthropoda; class Insecta; order Lepidoptera; family Noctuidae; genus Standfussiana; species Standfussiana lucernea. Next base: position 3,607,147 of record OZ059813.1, read on the forward strand.
TACGCTACGCTAAATTCAGAGATGAATCCAACATTAGTGAGGTCTTCGTACATTACACAGACTCCACAGAGACCCTATTCTGACAGTACTCACAGTAACGCATTGAATTGTGATCTTTATATCGTCTTCCTTATGGTAGAATTTTCTACATCGTCACACGTAAGTCAAGTAAGTGTTGAAAATTTCACCATAAGTTAAGATATGCAAAGCTCATATGAAGCTTTTTAAAACCCCCTGAAATAGTCACCGATCCTTCAGAGAGCTGTCTACCTGGGTACGAGTTGTCGTAGCCGAATTGGAGATCTCTAAACAGACTTCGAACCCCAGTCGGTTGGACCAAAGACAATCTCCACAGATGGGGGTTCATAGACGGCTCAGATCTCAAATGCGTATGCAGCGCCTCCCCACAGACAATTGCCCAACTTCAATCTTGCGCACTTGATGATCTATTTACTGCGTCAGTGAGCGGAGCTCGAATGGCCGAATTTTGGTCCATTTGAGTTTTTTGCCATCGATACGTTAAAAAGAATACCGAGTCGAAGTCGAGACTGTGTAATATGCAGAGATCGGAATAGGTAGAGTGAATTTGCCTAAACTTCAAGGAAGTAAGTAAAATGTAGATAATAACTTCGTATAAAATACTGAAACGATTTATAAGTTTCGAAATAAAGCTGTTAAATTAGAGGGTGGTATTATCCGCATGTTATTTACTTACTTGAATTTTAGGCAAATACACTCTACCTATTGAGATCTCTGGTAACGTGCAAAGACCTGTGACGGACTACTACTGAGTTAAAAGATTTCGCTCACGTATAGCTCGTTCGGGTGTCCAAACTAATTATACTTTTGCGACTGTCGCTCAAGACCACATGTTTCGAGGTCTGCGGCGTGTCGATTCCCTCTCTTCCTAAATGGTAGGGAAGCGATAACCTATGATATTCAGTAGCAAAAGAAAATAGACTAGTTAAGTATCCTGTCGAGATTCGCTAGCTAATTTATTTTGACCTTATACAGGGTGTAAATGGACCGTTAACAAAGCCGGAAGGCACTGGTTCTCCCCGCCATTGCGGTATTTTTTTTGTTCCGGGCCATACCTGGAAACCTTCTAGTTACCTAGATATTGGAAGTCAAAGTTCCAACTTTTTCACAAGTTTTTTTTTATACTAGTTTTTAATGTTATAATTTTACTTTAAATACCTCCATGACCCGTTGCCTACTCAATTCATCCTTCAGCACTATGTTCTGAGTGCGTTACATTGAGTGTTACAGTAAAACGTGATTTTTCATTCCAAAAAAAACTATTCCCAGCAATAATTTTTGCTTAGATTTATGTACATAATGCTTGGTTGACGGCTTCGTGAAGGGTCCGTTTACTTCTTGTATTTTGACGTCGACTTTTACCTAAATCATCATCTGCCTAGCCTTTTTCCCAAATATGTTGGGGTCGGCTTCCAGTCTAACTAGATGCAGCTGAATACCAGTATTTTATACAGCGTGTATCAGAAAGGCGTGGTCATATTTCAGGGTGTGATTCAGGCCATCAAACTGAACAACTATCTCCATTTAAACAGCGAAAAAAAAAACGGCTGTCCCATACATTTGGGTCGAGTAGCTGATATTTTTTTAAGAAAGCTATTCAGTTTGATGGTCTTAACCACACCCTGAAATATGACCACATCTTTCTGGTAGACGCTGTATAAAACGACTGCCTATTTGACCTCCAAAACCAAGTTACTGGCTAAGAGGGCCTCTTGGCAAGTCAGGATGCCAGACATTCAGGCTTGTGACATCCCGTAACGACTGTCAAAGTTCTACAAACGACAGCCGGAACCAACGGCTAATCTTTTATCCAAAATACAAGGTCAAAGTAAATTAGCTAGCAAAATTCGACTCGAAGTGACAGTTTCGATATTTAAACAGCAAAACCACATGTTTTGATGTGGTATCGATTTCTTCTGTCCCTAAAGTATGGGAAAATGATTACCTATGATATACAGTTTTCTTAAATTCTGTAAGTTAAAACCCAATAATTCGGTATGTGAGCCCACTATTCAAATTTTATATGCAATTCCCTGAATGGGTTGGAAAGGTAAAAAAAGAGAGGGGGCAAAGAAATGACTTTACTGTGTCAAATTAAATTATTTTCAATGTCCAAATACAGAGTGGTAGGAACACCGAAGCACAAACGCTTACCACGCATTTCAGTAAGTACATCATTCTGAAAAATTTTTCATCCGATCCCAGATCGATTAGCACTTGGTAGAAACAGCAGTTTTTTTTTTTAATTACTGGTAAAAAAATGGGGGGAAAAAATGGGGGGTTTAGAATGATAAACTGAATACGTGGTAAGCATTTCTGCGTCAGTGTCCCTTTCAACCTGTATATTAAAAAAAAAATTAAGATTTCATTGTCAGGACCTTGAAAAGGTAGGTACATATTCCCCTAATTAGATATGGGATCACCAAATTGGGGTGCAACCCCTCAAATTAGGTGACAAAGTAATAAAGTTGGGGAGGGAAGTAACCTCAGAACGGTAACATAATTATTCAAATTAGGTAAGACATCTTCACGAATTAAAAGATTATTTACCCATTCTAGGTAGTACGTCACATAATACGACATCAAACGACTATTACCCGGTTCCAGAATTGAGATTTTGAAGCCGAGAACGTGTCAAACTGGTTTAGAATTACAGACTGCAGACTTTCGATAGTTTAGTCGGGTTGGACTGCTAGCGCGCAAACTTTATTTTTTCTCGATGTGAAAGTCCTCAATGGACGTCCTCCACCCTGGGGAGAGCGGAGGGGTCTGTCAGACTCGTCCTCTCTAAAACCATGCCGGTGTACCCTCGCACACTTGCGTCGGAGGGCAGCGGGTTCTAATGCGACTTACTCTGCCCCGCTTGACAGCTTGATCTGCGGGCCTCGTCCCGGGGGGGAGTGAGGTGTAGCTAGCGCGCACACTAGGCCAACTAAACGGTCGTGTTGGTGACGAATGCGTAAACCAGACAGACAGTCGGTCGACTGCGCTCGAACAATTTACTAGTTGGTTGGCTTTTCAAGAGGGAGTTCGAAGAGTCGGCCGATTAAAAAATCGGCCAGTGTACGAGCGGGATAAGAGCGTCATTCTGATCTAGCAGTCGGCCGATAGAATAGTTAGAGGGCAATCGTGTAGACTGTAGCTCATCAAACTGATTTATCGGCCAATACCGAAACGTTGTAACATGCGCCATACTGTTTAACAGCCAGACTAAACCATCGGCATATAGAAAGTCTGTAGCCGGCGGGTACTCTTACCCCCGTAGCTATAAACAAGTCAAGGTTTTTACTTAAGTAAATGTCATTATTAAAGATACGATTTTTACTATGTCGTTAAAAATTGCTTGAAGTTAGAACTGTAAAAAGATAGAATTCTACCTTTGCTTCCTTTGACGGTTCTTACTTCGTTTAAATTCATGTCTATTGCATAAAATATTTGCCCAAGTAATTACTTTAACTTGACTATAGATACGGGTGTGAATGTAGCCCGCGAAATCACCTCAATGGCACAATTTCGGAAGCGACTGCAAACCATTGTGTCCGTCTGCAGCATCGTACCTTTAGTAATGCTTACAAAGCTCTTTTACCTTAAGCAAAGTTAGAGAAGTTCTCAACAAAAATTCTCAAATCCGTAACCGGGTATACAGGGTGGCGATCTAGTCACCTAGATCCGTCAAGAATGTTATTCCTGTTATGTGTGTTATACGTGTCATACAAAACAACTTTCACTATGAAGCTCACATCCGATTCATGAACAAAAAATGTAGTTTATCATACATATTGTATCGATGAAAAGCTACATTTTTTTTTTCGTTCACTGTAGGATGGGAACTCGTTTTTTTTTTCCAGAAAATTGATATACCGGAAAGTCGTTTGATATGAACGGTACATTCATCTCCTTGGAGGATGTAAGTGAGTGAATCGCCAGCCTGTATGGCCAAATTTCGTTCGTAAACGAAGTTATCTTACCTGGACTGCCTTCCACGCTGTTCTATACGTATTCTCGACGATTCTGGGGTTTTTCCTTGTAAGCTTAACCTGTGAACGTTGGGCTTATCTCTAAAACAAGTACCACGTGCCACGCAAAGTATGCAAGCTTTATTCTGTTGCAAAGGTATTTGATGAAAGTGTAAACAAACCTTGTTCACCTTTGTTTTTAAGGTTTACTAGTTAAAATCATCCTATGCCTAGCCGGGGTCAGCTTGCAGTCTAACCGGATGCAGCAGAACAGCAGTATTTATTTTACGTAGAACGACTGCCTATCTGACCTCCACAACCCAGTTAGTACTGGGTAATTAGTTAGTAAATTAGTTAGTATACTTGTTAAATAATAAACCATTTTTCATTTTCACCTTTACAGCGTGTATGAGAAAGATGTGGCCATACCGACAGACCATCAAACTGAACAACTTGCTCTATGGTACCAAACATCCTATTCACAAAAAAAATAATCAGCTATCGCACACATGACAATGTCCGTCCCATGGACACAGTTGTTCAGCTTGACGGTCTGTACGACACCCTTAAATATGATCACACTTATGATACACGCTGTATACATACATACAAGGTGTAGTTTTGCAACCTCGTCAAAATTCAGGAAGTTGTCATAGAAGACGTAAATAATCAATATAAATTACGGTACCTGGTCAATAATAATAAACGCTGCTTTTTTTTTGTTGTTTTAACTTGACACTATTTCAGAAGGAAGCCTTTCTCAAAAGAGGAGAATCACCCGTTTATCGAATAAACATCTGCGTTTGTTTGTGTGTGAAATTGCGGTTATAGGGCTAGTATTAGACGGGCCGCGTTTTAATACGGGTGGTGTACACTTATCGATTCCGATATTAAGAAAAAAAAATTAACTACCCATTTTATTATTGATTCGGGTCGAGAATCATTAGCATAGTTACCTCCTTGAATTTGACGAGGATGCAAAGCAACACCTTGTGTAAACATAGCGTCACCCTATAATGTTTCCACCGCTGGGACCCAGGAGTGTTCTCTTTGAGAGGGACTGGGCAGTAATCCACAATGCGACATGACAAGACATGTTTAGTGATTATATATAGTATTGTTTTGATGTACAGACGATATTTTATTTAACGAAAAACGTACTTAAGTAAGTTACTAAAGTTACTCCTTATAACATCAGCTATCTGCTAGTAAAGTCGTCGAAATCCGTCCAGCCGTTTCGGAGATTAGCCGGAACAAACGGACAAACAGACAAATATAAAAAAGAATGTATTTTTGTTATAAGTACCGTATATACTTTCATATGTGCATTTAGTAAATAGCTGTTATGTTGAAATTACAAACTAGACACTTCAATGTTATTTATTTGTATAGAATATTGCTTTATTTATCAAACAGCGAATTATTTGACAGATATTTCGACTTTCCCAACTTTCGTTTTCGGGATCATTTGTTTCACATTTTCATCAAACACCTTTGGAACAGAGTATACTTGCTTACTAGTTACTGGCATGAGAATTTCTGGTTTTACGTTGTTAACTTCAGGGGGTAATTACTCTCAAGACCAGGACTCCAACAAAGCGAGGACGAGCGGAGCGGAGAGGAGATGTGCGCTAAACGACCGATCATAGGGGCCAATCATAAATTACGTCACACGAGGGCGTCGACGAAGTCTAACATTGTGTGACGAGAGACGTGTGATGGGGTGGGAGGGGCCCTAAATTTCCTGACGTCACATTTCAAAATGTAATGTAATTAAGTATGTAAGTATTAAAACACGAAATTTGAACTGTTAACGAAAAATTAAAAAAAAAATCTACCCCATCCGTATGAACAAATGTAAACACATGTTTTATAATAATGTTAATGTTGCATGCCGAATAGTAAAATATGGCTGCGGTTTATTTATTTATTAATAAAAAGGTACACCAACAGCTTCTGTATATAAATTATAAAATGAAGTCGTAATGATTAATAGGCTTATACTCAGTTGCCAATATAAGCAACCAATAATATGCGCTTTGATATTTATGTAACAACTGTTGTGTATCACCCATATTTGCAAAATAAAATTCTATTCTATTCTAATATGTAAAATTGCAAAATATGTGACGTCACAATGGGGAGGGCGGAGTCTCACCTATGCCAGCTGTGACAGAACGGGGGGGGGACTTGGGGGGTGTTAAAAAATCATGAAATTCGTGTGACTTAATTTATGGATGGCCACATATTGGTTGAATGAGGGCTATCGTTTCTGAGCTCACCAGATGGCGCCACTGTCGAGTAAGGTCCTGTCATTAATACTATTTTATACTTTAAAGTATCAATAACTTCATAAAAAGTTTATTTAATTACGTTTAACAACATAGTGTAAACTTAAGGTGCATATTTACAATATTGTCCCTAAAATTATCAAGCATGAAACATTTAAAAATCATTCTTCCTTCATGTACTAACAAATTAGAACTCCCGACTTGCTACCTACAATCTTCAAGTCATAATTAATCAGGAATGGCTCGATGTTGTCCACACTCGTGAATATTAATAAAACTACGTGATAAAAAAGCGCGCAACGCGGGTACACTCTATGACATCTGACATTTCTGAAGACCTTACTCTACACGAACGCCTCTAGCGGCGAATTCATGCGCGATATCCCCTATTCCGCAACGTGTTTCTCGAATCTCCCGTGATTGGTTCAATATTGCACGTCTCCACTACGTTCATCTCCGCTTTGGTGGAGTCCGAGGCTAAATCTAAAATACCGCTTTTAACAAAACAACGGTAGGTGTGTTATTTTCAGATAACACACCTAGCGTTGTTTCTCTGCATCACCCAAAGGTTGACTGGTAGAAAATGCCTATGGCATTAAGTCGGCCTCTGTACATTGTGCTTGAAGTGTTAAATAAATAAATAAATGAAATTTTTCAATCATGCTAACTTAATTCTAATTCATCATTATCTCCCTGCCTGTCGCTCAACACGCAGAAATAATAATTAATTAAATTATCAATTGACCGTAATAAACACCGTGTCGAACAAAACATTTACAACCATGCTGGATTGGGTAGGTACGGATATAGGATGGGGAGGATGAAAAAATACAGGGACACGATAACTAATAGAAATAATTTCCTATATAATAGAAAGATATGTACTTATTTTCATCAAGCCATTCAAGACTTGTCAATAACATTTCGTGTGTAAAAACATGTACTTATCAAACATGACTTTGATTAAGTCATGTATCACACTTCCGCTGCTAAGTTCAAATAATCCATTTTTACTAGTATGCGCGACATCTACACACTGACAGCTGCAGTCTAACAGCGACCTTATTGTCAACATAATAAAGATTACTATAATAAGTTACGTTTAGCGACGACTCGGGAGGCGGGTTGTGCGCACACTAACGAATTATTGTTCGACCCATATGCAGGGTGATTAGCACTGAAAGTGTTATAACAAATATTTTTAATTGAACCTTGAATTTAACTTTCGGTTCGAACGGCGTAACTCGACACCACGACAACCTAAATACAATTCGTCATCGGTTCAAGCAGTTTCCACGTCGACAAGTACGGTCACTAGAACATCCAATACTCACGTGGAAGCCTTCGGCCGGGCGAGCTCGTCCTGCGTGTCGGAGTCCGACAGTCTCCTGCGCAGGTCGGGCTTCAGGCACGGCGGCCCGTCCCGCAGGGACTTGATGATGAACTCGTCCTCGTATTCTAGTATCTCGTCTGGCTCCCATGGCCTGGGGAGGGGGGTGGGGGGTTTATTGAAAAGGTGAATTATAATAAACGCAAGACCTCTCGTGTGGTGGTCTCAGACCATGATACTGAACAACATCTGTCCTATGACTATTGGAAATTCATATTTGAGACGTATACATGGTTAAATTTAAGTCGTTTTAATCCTCTTAAGGGGTAATTGTATTCATTATAACGAACAACTTTTACTATGGGACCAACCCTGAAATCGCGTGAAAAAAATCAGCTGTTCACTACATGTTACGAGTTAGGCGAACATAAAATGTACTGAACAGCTGATTTTTTTGCGAATGTCAGGAACTCCCAGAACAAAAGTGGTCCAGGATCGTGATGCGAAGACCACAAGGTCTTGCGTTTATTATGACACCTTGTATAAAAATCACATGTCACTTTGTTCGTACTCGCTAATCTCCGAAATCACCCAAGCGATTTCAATGAAATTTTGTGAATGTGTATTCCTTTAATTTTTCTTGATGTTGGGCCCATTCTCGACGCAAAATTGCGAACTTTATTTTCTAAACCATGCATCATTCGGTTTGGGAGCTTCCATTTTAGCGCGAATTGCCATCTGGCGCCTAGAGCGACTGTTCCTAACGCTCTACTCCAAGGTCGGTGCTGGTAACACCAGGGGTAAAATAACTTCGAAATTACTGTACAAAGCGACATTTCATAATTATAGTAATTTTAATTGTGTTTCTGCAAGGAAATTACTTACACGCCAAGACAAAATAAAATACAAGTCAAGTGATGCGATTCACTGTTGATAATTAATTCAGCCAATCACAGCTGATACAGGTGCTTGACTCTTTGTTGGCTCGTAGGGTTCCCTTGCCAAATGGCAAAAACTGAAGCCTTTAGATTCGTCCTGTCCGTCTGTCTGTCTGTCCGTATGGCATGGCCATTTAACTCAAAGACTGTTGTTGGCACCACACCATTGAAAATTTGAGAGCAGGCGTCTTCATAAACAAAATCTATATAATTGTGTGAGATGTCTTTCGACAGCTATTAAAAATGATAATTATGACTTGGTCGGTTTTTGTGTTGATTTCTCGTTTAAGTATCCAGGCGTTAGTTTAGTAGTCATGTTAAAAACTAGCTAACTCGCGCAGCTTCGTCTGCGTTACATTTTTGTTTGATGCTACGCTCCTATTGGTCGTTTTATAGCCGATAAATGGACTATGCAACACTAAAATAATTTTTCAATTCAAACCAGTAGTTCCTGAGATTAGCGCGTTCAACCAAACAAACAAACTCTTCAGCTTTATAATATTAGCATAGATAATCCAAAATAGTATAATTTTCGACAGTTACATATATGCAACGCAAGGTTGCCATCTTTCAGAAAACAACTAATTTAAATAAACTTGGTATCGCTTACGTCGTATTAAGATTATTGTACACCCATCCTTGGTCAGTTACACCTGCAAGCAAAAGTAAACGATATTTAGCTTTTCAGTAACTGGGTAGGACAGGAAGTCGCTCCATGTAAAATACTAATAAATAAATAAAAATATTTTATTGTCAGGCATCAAGGCGTACCACCAATAGGTTGTTAGTATTACATCTTACTTAAAAACTATCTTAGTAACATGCAGGAACAAGAAAAAGAAAAAAGGTTTATCAAGCTTTGTTGCCGACATGTAGCTTGGTAAACCTCATCATTGTGGGCCCATCCAGCCTCCCTGCAAACACCTTCAGAATGCTGTTGCTGCCTCCACTCGGGATATTAGTGAGGCAACGTTCTTCCGCATTATTACAAAGTAATGAGGGCTATCGTTTCTGAGCTCACCAGATGGCGCCACTGTCGAGTAAGGGCCTGTCATTAATTCTATTTTATACTTTAAAGTACCAATGACTTCATGAAAAGTTTATTTAATTACGTTTAACAACATAGTGTAAGCTTAAGGTACATATTTACAATATTGTTCCTAAAATTAGCAAGCATGAAATATATAAAAATCATTCTTCCTTCAAGTACTAACAATTTAGAACTCCCAACTTGCTACCTACAATCTTCAAGTCATAATTAATCAGGAATGGCTCAATCTTGACCACACTCGTGAATATTAATAAAACTACATGATAAAAAAGCGCGCAACGCGGGAGCACTCTATGACATCTGACATTTCTGAAGACCTTACTCTACACGAACGCCTCTAGCGGCGAATTCATGCGCGATAGCCCCCATTGCCAACTAATATTCAGAGCCATACGGTTAGACTGGAAGTCAACCCTGACATATTTGGGAAAGGCTAGGCAGCTGATGATGTGTGGTAATCGGTTGTCGTGGTACGGGGAGGAGTGAGGAAAATTTCGCGAGGACAGTTTTGAGTATGAATGTGGTGGGTATAAGAGTAGAGGAAGGCCGAAGAAACGATGGATGGACTGTGTGAAGGACGATATGGCTAGAAAGGAGGTGTGTGTGAGATGACGAGTAATAGAGAAGTATGGAAGAAGAAGACCTCGAATGAATTGGAATAAGGGCAGGAGAATGATGAGCAAGGTCCTGACCTTCCGGCGGCATGGGGTTGGGGTCCCGGTGGAACAGGCGCGGCACCCAGGGTGTGAGCACATTCCTCGCGCGCACTCGCTGCGCCTCCTCTATTATTGTCTTCTGTTCCGTTGCTACGATCTGCGAAGAGAGGTTGGTTTAAAAAAATAAATGCCGCCATAACTAATACCTATTAGTTTTTTTTTTTTTTAAGAAAGCGTTTATCCCCGAAGTGTAAGGCAGAGGTGTACCTAATAGTACACACCCGCATTTTGCCAGTTATGTTTCAGTCCCATGTAATAGGAGGCGAGGGCGGGCTTATTGCAATCAATCGGGCACAAGAAATTACCGATGGAAAACCCCAATAACACTTTGCCCGACCCTGGAATCGAATCCAGTACCTTATGCTCAGCAGTCGCGCTTGCGAACAAACTAAGTCACCGACTTCCGAAAGTAAAGTTATTTTGGACGTTTTTTTTTGTGGTTTTTGGGCAGTCGATTTTTTTTTGCAAAAAAAGTTTTTTTTTTTTTGAGATACATTCGTAAAATGTGAGTTAGTTAGTATAATAGTTTATTGACCATAAGTTTAGGTTACAGTACACCGGTAATACATATTTACATAGTAGGTATAGGGCACACTCACTCACGTTCAACTACACCAACTTAGTAACTAGTTAAAACTTATCTATAACAAGTAGCAAGGGGAGTAGATGAAGAGTTAAATTATATATTGCTATCACAAGTAAAGCAAAGGTTCCCGAACTTGATAAAATTTATAAATGCCAATGACGGTATACAGAGAAGAGTTCTTTACCTCCCGTGCTAGTCAAGGACTGAGTTACGGCAAGGTAAGATTCTCGCTCATGGAATAATATTCTTAACGTAAACACAATAAGACACTTCACATTAAGTGGTCGTGTAGACCGCTGCATAACCGATTGGAGAATACAGGCATCATGTCATTATTATTATTATAGCTTTTAATTTCCGGTTACGCCCATAGTGTTGGTAACAATGATCTCAAGAGCGTGTACGCCGTACGGCGTTTCATACAAATTTTCAAGTCCTTATTTTGCGATATGACTGAACCGATTTGAATGAAACTTCACACACATAAGCAGGATACATAGGTCTAAAAACTTGGTGAAAAGCATTTTCGCAAAATTGTGTTATAGTAAAATTAGACCGATTTTAAATTTTCCATAGCAACGGAAATTTCCAATTATCTTTTTTTTTAAATAAGACATTTTGAAAATGTTTTTCACTAACTTTTTAGACCTATGTATCCTGCTTATGTCTGAGAAGTTTCATTAAAATCGGTTCAGTCGTTTCGAAAAATAAGGACTTGATCATTTGTATGAAATGCCGTACGGCGTACACGCTCTTAATTACTAGTGTTAATAGACAAACATGGTTTATTTTGTGTGGAGTTTCATCGAATGTCGCATCATTGGAGACTCCCACACTTTTCTGTTGAATAAAAGTGATTCCGTCAATGTAGTCATCAAATAGCTTTCGAAATTATTTTTGCTGCAAATAAGAGTTCTTAAAAAACATACGATAATGCATCGTAAGGTTTTATGAAGAAAAATCTATCTATTTATAATTACCTGATCCTCATTTGCAATGGCTTCGGACACCTTGCTCCACAGTCTCGCCGACTCGAACTCCTGCTGCCGATCCATGTGCATCAAGTAGCGCGGTAGTCGCTGTTCCTTGAGCATTGCTACGTCGAACAGGTTCGAATCCACCTGGGAAAATAATGGAAGTTAAAATCTTCTTCTTAGCGTGTCGATGACGATTCAAATTAGGTCAGTCCAAAATTTGGCGACGAGTTTGGCACTTTCAGTAGCGTCCATCAGCTCCTGTGATGTGCAAACAACAGGACGGGCAGCACACGATATCAACACCATATTTACACTCCAGGGCAGAGTCGTCTATGAATCTCCACCTGAACAGGTTTTCCTTGCTATGGTCAACTTGTGTCAGGTCAAAATGAGCTACAAATAAGTCGATGGACGGAGAGGAAGAGTGAAGACCAAGGAAACGATGGATGGATTGTGTGGGGAATGACATTATGAAAGACAAAGGAGTAAATGATAGTAGAACGGTTGATAGAGGAGACTGGAATAATAAAACGTGTTGCCGACTCCAAATAAAAAAAACAGGTTGCCATATAAAAAAATTAAAGAATATAAGTTCTGACTGAAAAATATACGGATAAAACATGTTTAGTTGCAAATTAGACTAAAATTGTTAATTAACTTACGGATTAATCATATTCTGTTCCAAAAATGTATATTTGAAATAGGTGATGTCATTGTAAAGTGGAATAATCTACTTTTGACGAAATCATGTCATTTTTTCCGGTGTAATTGTGGAGTTTTGACCCAATTTTATTTTCGCTGAGTGTTAATTTCAACGTTACCCAAACAAAAAAAAATAATTTAAAAAAAACCGGTCAAGTGCGAGTTGGACTCGCGCACCGAGGGTTCCGTACAAACCTGTGGGTATATAACTTTTTTTTATATGACGAAACTAAAAATTTACGGTTTTCGTAATTTTTCCTATATCTGTACTATAAGACGTGACTTCGTACAAAATTTCAAGATTCTAAGTTCACGGGAAGTACCCTGTAGGTTTTGATTCCCGTGCGAGTTTCGAAAATTTGCGGAAATTTGCGGCCTAAGTGGCTGTATCTTTTGATTGCGTTGACTTAGAAGGTTGATTTTTCTACAGCTTCCAGGGACAGTAGAACTAAGTATCATATAGAAATTTCAGTTTGATACCTCCACGCGTTCCTGAGAAAAACGGTCTTGACAGACGGACAGACGGACGGACGGACGGACGGACGGACGGACAACAAAGTGATCTTATAAGGGTTCCGTTTTTTCCTTTTGAGGTACGGAACCCTAAAAATCAAAGTAGTCATCAAAAATCTTCTGTCAGAATCAGAATCAGTACTTTATTTGCTTTGATTGTAGGTACAGTGTCGAAAGTGGAATAGTCAAGTTTTGAAAAGCACCTCCTCAACTTAGGCTAATTTTATTTAAGAAAAGAATCCCGTTTCCTTGCAGAATAAAAAACATGAAATTGTGAACAAAATCCGATTCAAATAGAGAAGTAACATCTTTATAAATAACTTCACGCGGACGTGGTTCAGCAACAGCTAGCTCTTCATACAAATCAACTACAAAGTCTGCTTACCCCCGTTCTCTTATCTTTAATATCAATCTTGCCGTCCCAGTACCCTTCGAGGGTCGCTAGAGTCTCCTTGCCGCGCTTGATCCTTCCTGACACTGAGTTCGTTTGGTCAGCACCGCCGAGGAATGACTGCGGAAGAAAATTATTGAAGATTAGTGTCGAGGTAGGAGTCCGACGGTGTCTGGAGTGAAAGACGATTCAAATGCGAGTCCTTTTATTGCTTAACGTAACCTATTGTATGCAAAAATATTTACAACATTATCGGCGACTGCCTACATGCATAACATAATAAAATAAATCAAAGCATATGCGGGTGAGTCGAAAAGGTTTGAATTTCTCGCTCAAATATTTAAAAAAAAAAAAATAATAATAATATTTCGGCCTGCACCGTGCCTGAGCCACTAGTCCACTCAGATCCAGCCTGTCCCCTTGCTGCCCCCCCAGCGACGCCCTAAGCCGAGCCCCACAGGGGGTGCCCTTATCGTGTAGTCTCTTAGTTTGTAAGTTTTTTGCCCTGGCTGGAGGCCTTAAATTCAAGGCATCCACAGGATAGACCGGTTAAGCAGACGACAACCTCCTAGGTTGAACTGCGAGATGCCATTCACAAAAAAAAATAAAAAAAATGCGCCACTAGTATTCACCCAGCCGCCAGCGCACGCGCATGATGTGTGAATGAATGTGTTGCAGCTACAATTAGTATAAAACAATATGAGAATCGGCTAGGCTCGTCAGGAGCTTTACGGGATCAGAGGAAATTGGCAAACGCCCGTAGTAAGGCTCGGACTCCACCGAATCGAAGAAACTGTTGTAAAGCACTAATGGAATTTCGTTGTTTATGGTTCTCGTCTCCGTTTAGTTTTAGTGAATACGGTTGAGCAGAGGAGAGATGTCTCATGTTTGTTTAGGCCAGCTTTCGCAAACAGCAGCGCACAGCGGAGACGAGACGAGAGCGGCGTGCAGTGATCGGCGCTCACTGAACTGGGCTTGAGTACCCTTTTTTTTTTGGGGTGGGAAATCATCAAGTGACCTCTCCCGCTCTGGGTGGAGCGGGAGGCCGTGTCAGACTCTTACTGACTAAAACCCACCCGTGTTCCTTCATTTGCCTGTGCCAAGGTGCCAAGGGCCACGGTAACTCTTTCGAAAAACCCGCAACCCTGGCAGGCGTCGGTCCCAGTGGACCCCGTCAGTTTGTGCTGACATCTCTTTGAGGCGCGCGTGGAATACTACGCGCCATCGACCCGGGCCTGGGGGTCTACTCTCTAAGTCCGTCAACGAAGACACGCGCCCGTACGAAAGTAGATCGAAACTTCGAAATGAACCCTACGCCCTGTTATTTTCAATTGAAAATACATCGGGAGTAGGGACAGCTATCCAATCGTGTTGTCACTTGTTTTTAGTTCGGGTCCCTCCCTCGTAATTGTATGTCCGTAAGTGGGGGTCTACTCTCTAAGTCCGTCAACGAAGATACGGGCCCGTACGAAACTAGATCGAAACATCCAAATGAATCCTACGCCCTGTTATTTTCGGATTCATGAGTTTTGAAAATACATCGGGAGTAGGGACAACCGTCCAATCGTGTTGTCATTCGTTTTTAGTTCGGGTCCCTCACTAATCGTATGTCCGTAAGTGTTACGGAGTAGGAAACGCCCGTATCTTCGGCCGAAACTACGGGTTTCGTGCTTAGAGAGTAGACCTCCAGGGCCGGACGCGAGAGATCGCCACCGCCGATCGCTCGAACCCCGCCCAAGTCGAGCAGACCTCCACCGTATGCTCCACCGTGGGGCTTGAGTAGCCCGTCTCGGCTCCGGTCTAGCCAGTACGCATCTCTGCACAGCTTCGGTGGAAATACGCCAGCTCCTAAGCATCTCCTCTCCTCTTTTCACACCTCCGCACGTCTCCGTTTCGATGGCATCCGGGCCTAAGACAGGCTCAGTAATAATGTAATACTCACTCTTAGTTTAAATTCGACGTCCGCTTGGTAGCCGGTTTCTGGGCACATTATATGCACCTGTAAAAATAGATATAAAAACATAAGTAAAACGTATAATATTTACAAAATATTAGCAGCGAAGTAAGATTGGGAAGTAAAAACAAGAATTGACCACATCTTTAAGACTTCAAAATAAATCCTGTCACTCAGGTACAACCAGGACCAACGACTTAAAGTGCTTTCTGAGACCCTGAGGAGTCTCGATATTAGCAGCCACGGAATCTAGATTTGTGCCCGCCAGATGGCATTAGGCTCGCACCTTATTACATGGGACTTAAACCTAACTGGTGAAATGTTGATGAAACCTCTGCTTAACCCTTCGGGGATTACAGGCGTGATGTTATGTTACCTTTCCACCGAGGTCGATGCCCTTACAGTGCGCGTAGGGCGCAGTCCTGATGTATGTCTCTCCCCAATTCAGTAGATGTATGAGTCGCGCCAACATCATCATCTGTCTAACCTTCTTCTAAATATCGTTTGTTTGCAACAATAATGACATAACTCGAAAAATAAGAAATACAGGACAGCTTTTTTGTAAGTTATAAAAATATTTTCAGTATATTGCCAATATTTTTTTTGCATAGAGAAACTTTTTATCAAAAGATTAAAGGTTTATTTTACGTATTTCGTTACTTAATTTAAGACTTGCTTTCCTTAATTTTATATTCAACTACGAACAATATCGAAAAATCTAAATTTTTGAGTTATGTCATCCTTGTCGCAAACGAGCGATATATTGGGGTCGGTTTCCAGTCTCACGGTACGAATCTGAATACCAGTACCTTACATGGAGGGACTGCCTATCTGACCTCCACAAACCAGTTACATACACCCGTTTCTATAATCGAGTCGAAGTAATTACTTGAGCTTAAGTAATTACTTGTGCAAAAATTGTTATGTAATAGACACGAATTTAAACGAAGTAAGAGCCGTCAAAGAAAGCAAAGCTAAGAATTCAAACTTTTTACAGTTCTAACTTCAAGCAATTACTAAATAAACTACATAACAAAAATCGTATTTAATAAAATGACCTTTAATCAAGTAAACACTTTGACTTGTTTATAGATACCTACTGGTGTAACACGATGCCTTAGTAAGACTGGTTACCAGACTTTCGAGCTTCTAGAAATGACATGACCAACGGCTCAACGTTTTTGCCAAGACACGGAAGATTCTCGGAGTGGGATGAATGGTCACCCATCCATGGACCGGCCTCAGTAAGCGTACCTTTCCACCGAGCTCCATGCTGAGCGTGCCGATGACGATGCCCTTACAGTGCGCGTAGGGCGCAGTTGTGATGTATGTCTCTCCCCAATTCAGGAGGTGGATTCGCCCGCAACCTTCTAAGATCGCTGATGTCGAATTACCTGGAATAATATGACGAAAAGTCGAGTTAGACGTTAAATCAGTGTCGGTTTAGGGAGTGACCATACTTATCGACGCGGAATGATGAATGCGCAAAAAGACGTCTTTCACCACATTTCGGTTCGGACTAAGCCACTCGACACCACGTCGGACTATTCGCTTTTATTGATAACTATGGTTCCACTCAATATAAAAAAAAAAACTTAACGTGCGTACCAATGTGACTTTTTCACATACATAATTATGTACTTTCCAAGTTTACCTTGGACATCATAGACATCGGTGAAGGAAAACATCGTGAGGAAACCTGGACTTGTGATTAATATAAGTCTGAAATCGCCAACCCGTCTTGAGCAAGCGTGGTGATCAATGCTCGTGCCTTCTCTGTATGAGAAGAGGTCTTTGCCCAGCAGTGGGACAGTTACAGGCTGGTGTTATAACCGGATGCAGCTGAATATCAGTATTTTACATGGAGCGACTGCCTATCTGACCTCCACAACCCAGTTAGTACTGGGTACTACGATACCTCTTGTTAAGCTGGTTGACTTTCGGGTCATTGACTACCTGTAACGACTGTCAAAGATCTACAAATGACAGCCGGGAGCAACGGCTTAACGTGCTTTCCGAGGCACGGAGGAAACTCGGTATGTAATGGGCGGTCACCCATCCACGGACCAACCCAGGCAAGCGCGGCTAAACCTGATGATCGACCCGAGCGGCTGTTCTTATTTAGTTTTTTCTTAATTACTGATGAAAAATTTATACGCGGGGGGGTGGGGTGGGGTTTAGAATGTTGTACTGAATTCGTGGTAACCGTTTGTGCGTCGGCGTCCCTTTGACCATGTATATTGATTACGTGAGCCCTACAATATGGTAAGCCCTTTTTTTTTGTTTTCGTGGGGAAACCTTCAAAAGGCCACCGGTCCTTGGGGATAAGAATAGAATAGAATAGAATTTTATTTTGCAAATATGGGTAATACACAACAGTTGTTGGGAATCGCACCCAACAAACTCGCAGACGGCACGCGCAGGCTACGTGACCAAGCTACGCGTCATCAGCGTCATCAGCGAGCGAGCGGAGGTGCGGGCGGGTGAGCCGGCCGGCCCGCCGGACACTCGCTTTCGCAAAGACCACCGCGACGGACGACACTCTCAAGCCCAACTTAATCCATGTTTGTCCGGGACCCTTGCGATATTTAATTTAATCGGCAATATACCAGGCCTTTATACAGTCCACTTTTATTTTATATCCCCAACGAGTAGTTCGAACATTGGTCCTTCGAGCCGGATAAATATCAGAGCTGTTATAAATATCAGAGTTCAGACATATTTTACCATTCGGCATGCAAACATTTACATTTATGATACATGTAATTACATTTTAAGGACCAGATTCAATTAATAAAATATCATTTTCATTACTATTATCATTAAAAATATTTAAAAAAATCATTCAATTTATTTATTTATTTATTTATTAAAACTTTATGCACAAGTAAAAAACTGTACAAAGGCGGACTTAATGCCTTGGGCATTTTCTACCAGTCTACCTTAGGGTGATGCAGAGACAATACACAGTAGGTGCAATAACAAAACGGAAAATACTAGAAAATATTTATAAAATATATATAGATATAATAAATACTTATATACATACATAAAACAAAATATATAAAGTGAAGAGAAATAACAAGAAAAACTACTGCAACTTATTTCTGAGATAAATCTGCCAACTTCTTGTGTATATGCTCTCGAGCTTTCATTTTGAAAGTGAACCGACTGGTCACCGTCCTAATACTCTGAGGGAGCGCATTCCAAAGGAAGACCGCCTGGACAAAGAAAGAAGATTTGATAAAACCAGAGCGATGAGAAGGACATCGTAGAAGACAATTATTAGCGGACCGAAGATTCTTGCTGTGCGCAGAGCATAAATATTGACAGTGAGATGTAAGATAAGAAGGAGAAGTGGGTTTGTGGAGAAGAGAAAACAGGGTTGTCAAAGCCCTCAAAGCTCTGCGCTGCCGGATGGGTAGCCACTTTAAAAGCGATCGCTGTGCAGATACGTGATCATACTTGCGGAGATTGAAGACGAATCTAATGCAGTTATTAAGAAGTCGGTCAAGTTTATTGAGGAGATCTGCATTCAGGTCATAGTAGCACACATCACCATAGTCAATTATAGGGAAGATTAGGGACTGTACAAGCATTGCCTTAATGTGTGATGGGAGAATATTTTTTAACCGATAAAGCGACCGCAACGTTCCTGTGACTTTCTTGCTCACAATAGCGACCTGCTTACGCCAGTCAAGGCAAGTGTCAACATGCAAACCCAGATCCTTGACGTTGGAGCTAAACGGAATGACTGTGCCGTCAAAAGTAACCGGTGGCACCGTTAAGCCACTCAACCTTCTCAAGCTATAGGGGCTTCCTACAATAATAGCCTGGCATTTGGTTGGGTTAACCGCCACCCCGAAACGATCAGACCAGTTTTTGACTACACGTAAATTCCGGTTTAGCTCCTCGACCGCACCGGATAAGCTGTCAACACCTGCCTGACAGTAAAGCTGTAAGTCGTCAGCGTAAAGATGATACGCACACTGAAGCTCGGTAGTTATGAGATCTATAAAAATAGAGAACAAAAGTGGAGATAAAATACCGCCTTGAGGGACACCAGTTTCAAGCTCACACCAGCTGGAGTTAGAGTCACCAGCAAGAACTGACTGCTGACGCCCCCGAAGATAGGAAGAGAACCAATCTAAAACTTCGGGAGAGACTATGAGATAGGATAGGATGGATAAAAGGACTTCGTGATTGACGGTATTGAAAGCATTAGAAAAATCGATAAGCACCAAAACCGTAACTTTGGTGTCTTCCATTCCCCGCCTTATATCGTCAGTCACTTTAAGGAGAGCAGAAACTGTACTGTGCCCGGGCCTAAACCCGGATTGGAATGGACTGATGAGGGAGTTTTTGTGAATGAAATGGGAGAATTGTTTATGAACACAGGCTTCGAGTACTTTGGATAAAAAGGGAAGGATCGAAATTGGACGAAAGTGACTGAGAAGAGTGGGATTAGGGATTTTAGGTAATGGCCGAACATGGGCTTTCCGCCAGAGAGAAGGGAAAACACCGGAGTAAAGGGAGAAGTTAACTATATGGGAAATTGAAGGAAGGAGCTGATCAATAGCTGTTACGATCATGTGGCGACTGATGTTATCACAGCCCACGGCTTTGGATTTAATGGAAAGGACAATCTTTTTGATCTCTCCCGGTTCGACTGGGGTGAAGGCAAAGGGAGTAATATTGGGTCGCGTCAGACCAGCAAGGTAGTCAAGGGTTTGACATTTGGTTAGACCATCCAGGGTGGGAACAGTGGAGAAATGACGATTTAGATCATCTAAGCCAAATGTCTTAGGAAGGTCTGAATGCCGCGATCTACCGATACCTAGAGTTCCAAGGAATTTCCAGATATCAGCAGGAGAAGAAGAAGTGATATTATCAAGAATGTGGCGGCGTTTAGCGTTGCGTATCATCTGATTACAACGATTGCGAGCGGTTTTGAAGAGGGTCCAATTATCTTCCGACCGATCCTTCTTAAACTTCCGAAACGCACGGTCCCTTCGTCGCATCGCCATCCGGACTCCTCTATTCATCCATGGTGCAGGTGGGCGCTTCAGCTTGATTCTCCTGACGGGAGCGTGAGTGTCGTACAGCTTAACTACAACATTATTAAACAAAGTAACTTTATCGTCCACTGTAGTGGCTTCCTCTAGGGGTGCCCAGTCAATGTTAGAAGCGTCTTGTAAAAGGTTTTCAACATTCATCCGCGCAAAGGCACGCCTGTACTGGAAAGTAGGTTTGGGTTTAGGAGGTTTAAGGACATAAGACAAGAAAATAAGATCATGATGGGAAAAACCAGGAGCGTCAAGTTGACCATGTAAGGAGACTAGGGAAGGATTGGAGGTGAGGATCAAGTCGAGCCAAGTGTCATCACCAGCGGTGTTATGATGAGTTGGTTGGAGAGGCAACACATGCAGACTAGCTGACTCGACCAGATGTAGAAGTTTAAGGGAGCGATGGGAGTTGTGGGCAAGGAGATTGGTGTTGAAATCCCCCATGACGATGTGATGTGCGTACTCTGAACCTAAAGATTCTAGGACCGATTCGAATTCGGTGAAATAATCAAGTGAGGGGGGACAATACACAACACCAAGAACGGTTTTTGCTCCTTTGACACAAACCTCTAGAAAAAGAAATTCAGCCGAATCATTACAGGAAGAAGTAGAGAGAATTTTAAAAGGAAAGTCTGCACGGAGATAAATAGCTACACCACCCCCTCTCTTACCGACTCGGTCATTCCGTAAAAGAACGAATCCTGGGAGAGAGTAAGTGGTGGATAAAAGTTCAGGTTTTAGCCAAGTTTCAGAAATTAGGACGGCGTGTACGTTATGGTTAGAGAAAGTTTCATATAGCTCGTTGTAGTGGCTTGGAATGCTTTGAGCATTTATATGACAAACATTAAACAGTCGGCCAAGATTTTGGTTGAATCTTTGATGTAAAAGTTCACCAAGGGTTTCCGTAACAGAACAAAAGCTATCATCACCAGAAGAGGCAGTAGACTCGTTGGCAGAGAAAAAAGATTCATTATCAGAAAATGTTGTCATAACTACAAATATATATAAATACAATAAATACTAAAAAAAAATTAAGTATATAATAACCTACACGAAATACTGGTTGGACGTTTGCATCTCTGCACCACCCGCCAGCTAACTTCATCATTACAGACAGTAAATACAATAAAAAATAACATTAAAAGACGTTATAATACCAACAAAAGTAAAGTCAAAGGTATTCAGTATTCGGAACGCACCCTTCAAGCAACCATTAGATATTTTATTTTCGTGAACGTATCCAAACTTAGAAAACGTCACTTATGACATTTAACTCTGACAGCACGACATTCACGACAAGCAAAGAAAAGAAAAAAAACATAAACAAAGAGAAAATATAAGTCCTGTTGAGGGTAAACTTACTAAATGCGTTACTTGTAAATTATAAACTCAGAGACGTGCGAGGAGAAAGAGAACAAACTAATACTATGTTACAATGGGAAATTACAAGACAAAAGTAAATAAAGGTTATCATTACCAAACAATGGAAGATAGCAAATTAGAAGGTAAGAAAATCCTTATAAGTTAATAGACATCTTATGCGTGAATGCTGTACTTAATAATAAATGAGAGTTACCATAACTAACGCGTCTTATTTTTCAGGCCATCTCCAGACGTTTGTACCCCGGGATACTTCACAAGCAGCGGACTCAGTTCTTCGAATGATGTCACCTTATGTTTGCTTCCATCTGAGGCTTTAATAACGATGACACCGTCCTGAGTCCAACACGACCGCATACTGAAGTGATGCCGCGCCTTCCCGAAGATGGATTGTCGGGTCTTAGTTAAAAACTCCTTGACGGAAATGGACGACCCCTTCAGCCCGGTCTTCGCTTTCCAGACCGCTGACCTGTCGTCGTAGCTTGAGAACTTGACTAGGATGGGCCTATGGTGATCTTTTTTGGCTACGCCAAGTCTGTGACAGACCTTTATGGAGGATGCAGTGACAGATTTAAGGGACAGCTTCTTGTTTATCACCTCCAAGATGACTGCACTGCTGACTTCTCCTTCAACCTCTGCTATGCCTTGGAAAATGAGTGCCTTCCGCCGATGCCTTGTCTCCAACCCGTCAACCTGTCTAGCACACTCGCTGATTTGTCTTCTGAGCAGACTTAGCATGCTGAAGATCAGCTCCCTGAAGGTGCGAAACTCTTCAGCTACCCTCGCCACGGTGTCCTTGGCAGGTCCTGCACACTGGATTTGCGCTTCCAACTCGCTCATCTTCCGGATAAAGCTATCCTCTAGGCTCTTCTGTGCTGATATGATCTCTTCAAATTGAGACATTGTATTTGTGTCCAATTGCTTTCAGTGACAGTGAAAACAGTGATGTGAAGTGATGTGCTGGCAGGTGGTGTACAATTATGGATGGACTCACATTAATGTGCTGCAAACGTGAGTACCCGTTGTGTATAGGCAATACACTGATAATATAAGAAAATCTAGTGAAAAAACTGTAAATTACTATTTTAAATATAAAATCAACACTAGAGTTACGTCTGTCTTTTTTTTACACCTACCCGCGAAAAACGTGTGTAATTTATGAATTGATTTATCAATTCATAAATTAATAAATCAATTAATCAAATTCAATTATCATTTCTTTATTCATTTTTTCTTCTTATAGTTACATTTTTAAATATTTCTTACAAAAAAAAAAAAAAAACATTTAAAAATATAAAAATAGTAGCCCACCGGTATCGGGAACAGGGTCCAAGCTACCGGCGGTCAGGGCTCCAGAGAGAGGAACCTCCTAACAATAAGAGCCGTGTCCAGGAGTACCGCTTTCTGAATCAAGCCTTTGATCCAGCTGCCTAACGAGAGCCTCCTCAGGTATTGGTCGAGGCTCTTGGCAATTAAGCCATTGGCTGAAACAACTATCGGCACAATGATCGCCGAGTCCACTTCCCACATGTCGACAACCTCGCGAGCCAAGTCAAGATACTTGATTTGCTTATCTTTCTCGGCTTTCACGAGGTTCCCGTCATGCGGCACCGTTATGTCAACAATCATTGCGCGCCGCTCTGATCGATCCACCACCACTATATCAGGTTTGTTGGCCACAATAGTCCTGTCAGTGATGATGGATTGATCCCAGTACAGTGTGATATTGCCATTTTCGAGAACTGGGTCGGGCACATACCTATAGTACGGCACTTCCGATTCCACAAGGATGTATTTTAGAGCAAGTTGCTGATGGATAATCCTGGCTACAAGGTTGTGTCTATGTAAGTACTCTCCGTTAGCTAGACGAGAACACCCGGAGATAATGTGACGAATTGATTCGCCCGGACGGTGGCATGCCCGACATATGTCAACCGTGCCGTCCTTCACAATAAATCTCCGGTAGTTATTCGTCATCATAACTTCATCCATAATTGCACAGACAAAACCTTCGGTTTCTCCGAAGAGATCGCCGGAACGTAGCCAGGCTACGGACGCTGATAGGTCTACATCGGGCCCATGAAGGGCCTGGAAAAAGCGTCCGTGGAGCTCCTTACTCTGCCATACCTCCCTGCGGTCGTTAGTGTCAAGTACTACAGGTTTGCGCCAGTTCTCTTTAGCCAAGGAAAGCGGGGTGAGGCCCTTGTCCACCGCGACCACATCCCGATGCATCCCAACGTCGGTTTCTAGGAAAAATTCCCTGAGACTGCATATCTCGCGATTGTGGAGAGTCTTAGCGTTTAAAAAGCCTCGACCTCCGCACCTCCGCGGGATATACAGTCTCATAACCGAAGATCGTGGGTGATGCATTCGATATGCCGTCAACAATGTACGGACCTTCCTATCCAGGGCATCCAGTTCTGTTTGTGTCCATTTCAGTATGCCGAAAGAGTACATCAAAACTGGCATGACCCAACCGTTGAAGGCACGCACCTTATTTCCGCCTGATAAAAGACTATTAAATACTTTTCTCAGGCGGCCAAAGAAGCGTTCCTTCAACGATTGCTTCATGTCAGCTACATTGATGCCCAGTGCTTCCGACATACCCAAATACTTGTAGGTTTCGGTTGCTGAAAGGGATCTAAGATTTATGGAATCCGAGAGTTGGGTTCCCACAGATTCCACAATCTCCCCTCGCTTTACATGCATGACCGCACATTTGTCCACACCAAATTCCATCCTGATGGCGCTACTGAAAGTTTCAGTTACCTTCAGTAGCTCCATCAGTTGCAAATCGTTGGGGGCAAAGAGTTTCAGGTCGTCCATGTAAAGGAGGTGAGATATAATCTGACCACCTCTCCTCAACCGATAGCCTAGACCTGAATCCTCCAGCAGCGTGCTAAGAGGATTCAAGGCTAAGCAGAACCAAAGTGGACTCAAACTATCGCCCTGAAATATACCTCGCTCTATCCTTATCGGCTCGCTATTCCTCTGGATTTGCCGACATTCTGGATAGCGAAGGACTGTCCTCCATTGCCCCATACACGACATCAGGAAGGAGCGCAGAGTTGCATCAACTTTATACAACTCTAGCACCCTCATGAGCCATGTATGTGGCACCGAGTCATAGGCCTTCTTATAGTCTATCCAACATGTCGACAGATCTCTCCGGGAACGGCGAACTTGTTGACTTATGGCCATATCAATGAGGAGCAGCTCCTTAGTACCGCGGGACCCATTCCTACATCCATTTTGAGAAGCGGACATGATAGAATTGTCGTCAATGTGATTGCTAATTTTAGCTCTCAAAATGGATGTAAGAACTTTATAGACTGTTGGTAGATAGGTAATCGGTCTATAATTTTTGGGTTCCGCAGTACTACCCGATTTATGGAGCAGGTGGGTTATACCTGTTGTCAGGAACTCGGGCAGCGACCCTGACTCTAAGGCTGACTGAAACAGGGAAGCCAGGCGAGCGTGCGATCTTTGGAACCATTTGATCCAAAAGTTGTGCAGCCCGTCCGGTCCTGGGGATTTCCAGTTTGGTAACGGACGGACTGCACGAGCTACGTCTTGGGGGCTGATAGAGATTGCCCCCATTTCTGGTACTGGATCGCACGCATGCTCGACCTCCCGAGTCCATTCACCCTCGGTGTGGCTGACAGGCACCGACCAGATGCTGCGCCAGAACGAAGTCATGACGTCATCATCCGGCAGGCGCGTGTCAGTCACACCTTGGTCCGGTCGCTCCGAAGCCCTATAAACCCACCTTTCATCTCTTTGGAATGTGCGATTCTGAGTGTATCGTTCCACCCGCCGCTTATACCTACGAATACGGCTTGCCCATGCATACACTTTCTGCTTCAGAAAGTCAATGCGCTCTGTGACACGGGAGATGTAGTCTCGAGGACTAATATCAGTCCCCGAGAACGCCCGCCTCACAAAGCGCATCACTCTAGGGCGCGTATTGCCCTCCCTGAAGCAGATTAGTTTGCCAATGAGTGCTCTGGCCCCACCAATACGTCGCTCAATCCTGTACTGCCATGCTGGTACGGCTGGCTTAGGTCGTGTAGCTCTGTCATCAAAAAATTTGACATGAGCTACACGACATGCCGCTACAGCCGCACAATACAGGATTGAGTGAGCATCAGTGAGGTCTTCGCAGTTATCAAAATAGTTTGACAACTGCGAATCCAGAACAGCCACCAGCGCCCTATTTTTGTTATGCATGGGCAAACGCGGTATGCGCGGTCTAAGTTCGGGCGACATGAACCGATATTCTCGAATAGCACCCTCCAAAGCACTCCTCATTTCCTCACTGCACTGGGTACTTACATTAATAGCCATGTCATCACTCAAGTCGTCAGCGCGATCCGGTATTGTGGTAGACTGTGGTGGTACCACAGCCTGCACCGACGGGGTAATGACATGGCTACTCTGCATTTCAGTCCGCAGGCGATCAAGTACGGTGTCATCCAACATACGATTACGCTGGATGACTCGCACCTGATCCGACAGTCGTTGCGCCGAAACGTTGACAGCTGGCTCAAGCACCTGAAACAGAGAGAGCATCCGAACACGGTAAGCGGTCAGGTTGTTTCCTCCCTCTGTAGCCCCATAGTATGAGCGCATGACGTTTTCATTGATGGTCTGCGTCCATCGCATGCGCTGCACACTTCCGCCGGGAGCTGGGACCCTATCAGAGGCCGGTAGGCCTCGAGGTCCTAAACCGTCCGGCGGCCGGCGTCCTCCCCGTCGACGAGCAGGTGGTGGCGTCGTGGGCGGAGAGAAGTACTCGTCGCTCGAGCTCGACGCAACTGCCACGGCCGGTGTCACAGCATTCACGATGAGGCTGGGTTCCGGCGGCGGCGAGGCGGAGCTGAGCGTCGGGTCCGGAGGCGGTAGGCGTGCGCGACGTGCTGCTGCCCTCGTCAACATTGTCTTTAATTCATAGTGATTTTATTTTATTTGTAGTTTTCATGACATGACATTAACTGTCAAAGCCAAATTGTTCGAATGTTTTGATGATAAAATAAATATAATATAGCATTTTGTGGTTTTCTGGATGTTTTCTTGAAGGACTGTTTCGATTTCAATATTATGTGAAATTCCGAATGGCTTGAGATTTAATTTTGTTTATTTAAATTGATAAAATTGTTATGTCAGAATTAAACACGTACTGTTGACGTTATTATTATCAATTATCATTATCGTTACAATTAGTCAACAAATATATTTTAAGATCGGGTAGTGTGGGATGTTTACCTCACTAAAACCACCACGGGGTTCACAATCCGCACATGAGAGGAGGCACCGTTTTCTCTGAAAAGACCTGTCCGGAACAATAGAGTAAGCCCTGCATTCTAGAGTACTCACCATAAAATTTGGACCTAGCTAGTAGACTACCCTCTATGACAAACCCTTCCTTTCTGTTCGACACGTAGAAGGCGGAAACGGGGGGGTGGTGGGATACCTGCAATTAAAATAAACATATTAATCAGATTTATTTTGGACATTTATTAAGAAAAATATCGTGAGAAACGAAATTTCCAAACCGCCTTGAGCAAGCGTTGTGTTCAATGCTCACTGCTCATTCCTTCTTATCATATAAGTTGAGTTGCGGCCAAACGCAAGACTATTTAGTATAATAATTGATTGAACGACTACAGGGCGGAGCCCCTTCATATATATGTATACAAAATTATTTTTAGTATGCGAAACCAGAATATAGTTTGTTCAGAATAAGTAACTGAATCGATTCCAATAATTTTTATATTATGTTATATTTAGTCCCAAAAATATTTAAAAAAGGTTACGAGTTTGACACCGAGCGACACTTAGTACCTATCCGCAATCATACGCGCATGATGGCATAACTTTATGTATACGAGAATATCTGACTGTATAACAACTCTCAAGTATTGTCAGTAATGTAGCAACTTCGGTTGTCAGATGTCAAATTACATTGACGTATGGCGACGTTGCATTTCAAGAATATTGATAAATTAATAATCACAATAAACTAATATCTTGAGAACAGAAAGGTTCCAATTTCAAATAAACCTAATTTGCATTTTAGTAAAGATATTTTATAGCCAGATGTATTTTATAGAAATAGCTTTTATTGTATCTTAAAAGACTTGGTTTCCGAACGAAAGCTAGTTGTGATCTTTGAATAATCAAGTTAAATATTTATAAACTTTATATTGCTAATTAAATGAATTAGTTATGATTAAATGATACTTATAATGTTTCCTAGATTTTATACTGCAATTTCAATATATCAAGTGGTTTAAAACAATTCTCTGAACTATCAGTTGATGTTCATATTTTATCCGATTAAACATAAAGATTACAAATAAATACATACTAGATTTCTAAATTATCTAATGAAGTTTTAAAATAGTTCCACTACACAGGATTTGTTGATTATTATCTATGTTATTAGTTATTTAACTATAATGTGTTACCCATCGGCCATTGGTGTATTTTGGCGGTAACATTTTATGTACTGAGTAAGATTTGATGGTTATAAAAAGAGATGTTGCTGCCAATTCAAGGTCCTTTTTGCTGCTACTGTTCGACGAGTTACGATAGACTCTGAGTCGTATATTGTGTAGTCCATGTGTAATTGTGTATAGTATTAAGTTTGCAAGTTAATGGAGATACCAAGTGTGTAAAGCTGAAAACCTATTTGTATTACCACCGTGTTCTACAATGTTTATGTAAGTTATTTGATATTATACTATGAATATTACTGATAACTATGTGCTAGAAATATGTTCTAATATGGCTTATATTGCTTATTGTTTATCTACACATATAAACTGCTATAACTTGAGAAATGGTCCAGGACAATATAGATTGTCCTGGCATTATACTTTTTAAGATGTTACCGTGGAGTTTCTTGTCCATTCTTCTCCACGAAGACCTAGGTTTGCGAATGGACGTAGTTTGATAGTTATAAATGAATAGTCTTGTCCTTCTGTGGTTTTCTTTATAAAATCCCTTTACCCTACACACCTTTTTAGAGACACTTTCAGACATAGTAAATAATAAGTTACCATTCTGACACTCAAAGCTTATTAATTAAATAGATATCAATACATATACATGTAGTTTACATCCACTTTCTAACATCAGAAGTGGGATTGTGCTCTGGCCTATTTATTATTCCTAACGAACTTTAATTTGATATTTTCATGATCAATGTTGGAGCTATTGGTGTGATGCTGAAAGCTGTGATGTCGGCGGGTCGCCGCCTCGACTCAACTAGGACCAGAATTATGACGACGTGCTGCCGACTCTGTCTGCAGAATTAAGAAGCTGCTGGGACAGCATCGAAGCCATGCCGTGGATCAAACGGAGCAGAACGAATACCTAATATCGGAAACCTAATATCCTAGTAGTACGAATTACCTAATATCGGTAAGGCCTTTAGAGGCTCTGCTTTAAGATTTTGCTTTCTGAAAAGTTAGAAATGAAATATTCTAGGGAAAACTGAAGGAATAAGATGTAGAATTTATCAACTTCAATTATTCATCAAAATATTGTTTTAAAAGTTGAGCTTCATTTGGTAATCGGCGACTTAAAAAAAAAAAATATATATATATATAAGGAGGTTCTGTTAAAAAAAAAAAAACTTTGTCGGGTACTTGCATAAAAGTATGTTAACGTTTATTTTAGAAAAATAAGTCCCTACCTACACATTAATATTATGATGAAAATTGAAGTGAATTATTTTTGTAAATATTTGAAATCTATATTCACTTAGCGTATTTACTAGGAAGGGATGTTGCGGAGGTGGTTGTGTCGGAATCGAATTCGGAAGCGGAGTTTTTAAATTTGGTTGGCAGAACCGGAACCAGAATCGGAACCGGAATCTGCGGGGGAGGCAAAAGAGATGTGTTAATAAAATAACACACATTGTTCATCAGTTTAAATATGTATTTTTAAAAGTGAAAAGCTTTGATTTAACTTCACTGGAATTTTGCAATCAATATTTCACCCTCTTTCACTGAAGCTATCCTGCTGAAATTTGGCACACACGTTTTTCTTATTATCAGTTCAAAAAAAAATATACAGGTAGGTGTATACCTGGGTGTTGAAAATAAAAACTATCTAATTTAAAATTTGAAATAGTTGGTACTAGTAGTAAATTAAATCAAAAGAAATTACTCAAAAAGAAGCAAATTATAATTAATGAACACAAGCTTTTCATCGACCTCCGATATAACTTCCGATTAGAATTTATCTGAATCGAAGGTGTAAAATTAGTCGCAAGTTCCGAACTTTCGGAATCTGAATCGAACCTCCGTAGCATCTCTAGTATTTATATTATTTTCAAAACATAAATAAAATTAAAATAATAGTAAGAATATTTGTACAGGTATCAATGTGGGCAAATTTTATTTTAAATTGGTTAGTCAATATTTTATTGAAGCTTGGATTTATTAATAGCTTTAGTGATAAGGTTAATATTATATTTACTTCGTAATTCTAGTTCTCACAAAATATAAGACTGAGAATGAAATGTATAGTATGGAGCTTGCCATAAATATAGTACAATTGTAATACTCACGAAGATAAGTTAGAAAATAATATACCAGTTACTTATACCTGAGTATTTCTATCTAATGTTAAATCATAATAAGATATACTCAAAACTGAATGAGTATTTAGTACCTGAATTAATTAAGTGGGTAAACAAATAAATTACTTTGATCCGATAACTGTTTATACACATACATTATATTGTTCATACATCATTTTGACAAGGTTTGGTTACTGATAGTGCTGATTGATGGTCTTCCTGAAACGATATTTTGACTTTGGCTTCTAAACTATTACTTTAACAAAAAGTAAAGTAGCTATTGATGTTCTGTTTTATATGAATGTCAAATATCTGAAAGATATTATCATAAAACATAAGTACATAAATGTATGATCAATCAATCAATCAAATCAATCAATCGTTTATTTTATAAAAAATATCACAACAATTAAAATAGAGCACAGTTGCTTATTTGCCTGAACTAGGTTGAACCTGTGTCTCAGGCTACAAAGTGCAAGTAGACATCTACTTAAAATAAATAAAATTAACATTAAGTGAAAAGTAAAGTACTAAAATTAAAACTTACATAAAAATAAAAACAGCGTGTTCGCGGAATACAAAAGACTTGAAAATATGGTCATAAATTTTTAAAGTGTCGACTGGCTTATTTGCAATGATATTGTCAGATTGGCCGAACGATAACTTTTTTTCGACAAGTAAATTAAATTTTGTTTGATTCAACGGTTAAATATAGGTACTATTGGTACGGTCTAGGTAAATTTTTTAGGTAAAAGTTAAGAGCTAAGTCAAAGAGCTAAGTCGGAGAGCTAAGTCAAAGAGCTAAGTCGGAGAGCTAAGTCAAAGAGCTAAGTCGGAGAGCTAAGTCAAAGGGTTAAGTCGGAGAGCTAAGTCAAAGGGTTAAGTCTGAGAGCTAAGTCAAAGAGCTAAGTCGGAGAGCTAAGTCAAAAGCCAAGGACAAAGCCAAGGACAAAGCTAAAGACAAAGCCAAGGACAAAGCTAAAGACAAAGCCAAGGACAAAGCTAAAGACAAAGCCAAGGACAAAGCTAAAGACAAAGCCAAGGACAAAGCTAAAGATAAAGCCAAGGACAAAGCTAGAAACAAAGCCAACGACAAAGCTAGAGACAAAGTCAACGACAAAGTCAAATAAAGGGATCAAAGTGAAATACTGTTTACCAACTGATATTATGATGTGTCGAAACAGTTCAAATCTTAAACAGATAACTGATAAAAATAAAAATAAAATAAAAATGAATTCTTGCAAAATGTATGTTTACAAAATAATATTATATTGTTACTTCATTTTGCAAAGATGTAGTTAATGTTTTAAGAAATGACTTAAGATTTTGCTGTAGCAATTCTAAACCCTTAATATGTAGGTTAATTTTACCGCCTTGTTTCGATAGAAGCTAGCTAAATTTTTAACCGATTCTCTGACCCTTTTTCTTATTATAAAGTTTAATTTCGAATAGCCTTTTTTTGTTTTGCTTCAAATTTTTGCTACTATCTGATCAGGGTGGTATCATTTGGGAAGTAATATGTACTTCGAGGACGAAGTACTGTCAGTATGGCCGTGATGGCATAACTTTATGTATACGAGAATATCTGACTGTATAACAACTCTCAAGTATTGTCAGTAATGTAGCAACTTCGGTTGTCAGATGTCAAATTACATTGACGTATGGCGACGTTGCATTTCAAGAATATTGATAAATTAATAATCACAATAAACTAATATCTTGAGAACAGAAAGGTTCCAATTTCAAATAAACCTAATTTGCATTTTAGTAAAGATATTTTATAGCCAGATGTATTTTATAGAAATAGCTTTTATTGTATCTTAAAAGACTTGGTTTCCGAACGAAAGCTAGTTGTGATCTTTGAATAATCAAGTTAAATATTTATAAACTTTATATTGCTAATTAAATGAATTAGTTATGATTAAATGATACTTATAATGTTTCCTAGATTTTATACTGCAATTTCAATATATCAAGTGGTTTAAAACAATTCTCTGAACTATCAGTTGATGTTCATATTTTATCCGATTAAACATAAAGATTACAAATAAATACATACTAGATTTCTAAATTATCTAATGAAGTTTTAAAATAGTTCCACTACACAGGATTTGTTGATTATTATCTATGTTATTAGTTATTTAACTATAATGTGTTACCCATCGGCCATTGGTGTATTTTGGCGGTAACATTTTATGTACTGAGTAAGATTTGATGGTTATAAAAAGAGATGTTGCTGCCAATTCAAGGTCCTTTTTGCTGCTACTGTTCGACGAGTTACGATAGACTCTGAGTCGTATATTGTGTAGTCCATGTGTAATTGTGTATAGTATTAAGTTTGCAAGTTAATGGAGATACCAAGTGTGTAAAGCTGAAAACCTATTTGTATTACCACCGTGTTCTACAATGTTTATGTAAGTTATTTGATATTATACTATGAATATTACTGATAACTATGTGCTAGAAATATGTTCTAATATGGCTTATATTGCTTATTGTTTATCTACACATATAAACTGCTATAACTTGAGAAATGGTCCAGGACAATATAGATTGTCCTGGCATTATACTTTTTAAGATGTTACCGTGGAGTTTCTTGTCCATTCTTCTCCACGAAGACCTAGGTTTGCGAATGGACGTAGTTTGATAGTTATAAATGAATAGTCTTGTCCTTCTGTGGTTTTCTTTATAAAATCCCTTTACCCTACACACCTTTTTAGAGACACTTTCAGACATAGTAAATAATAAGTTACCATTCTGACACTCAAAGCTTATTAATTAAATAGATATCAATACATATACATGTAGTTTACATCCACTTTCTAACACGCACAACACAGGCATTAGGCGCGGGCGCACACCGGGGCGCCGCGTGGTGAACATGTTTCTGTACGGACAACCAGCTAACATAACAAGCTTATAACTTTGTGATTTTTCATGATACAGTTTTGACATTTTGTACATAGATTCTTTACATAAAAATACTAGACACGTGTTTCAGGTTTCGCATATACTAAAACTAATGTTGTATATTAAGAGGCTCCGCCCAGCAGTGCGACGCTAGCCGGCTGATATTATGTTTTTGTATCGTGTTAAAACGACAAAGAAAATCACCTTGGACGAACATGGGCGGTAAAAGTCTAAAGATGCAAGAAGAGTGGCTCGAAACGACCTCCACAGTTTAGACCTTCAATGTATCCGTGAGTCCGTAATAAGGTTTCCAAGTATGGTGCAGTCCCGAAATTATCGCTCAGACGGGAAGAGCAAGTGACAATCAGCTTCGTTGACCAGTTTATTACAGCTGAGGCCAAGTGACGTGTTCTGCTATAAGAGCTGACGAGTAAAACTGCTTACCTGTTCAGCCACATAATAAGTATAGGACTCAGGTCCATGCCTCCAGCAGCACCTGAACGTCTCCCCCAGCACCGGGTTGTACGGTTTCTTCAGACCTTTGGGCTTTCTGTATAGTCCTGACAGGTACCAGCGAACTACGGCCACGAATCTTTGGTAGGGGTCTACTATTAGACGTATTCTGGAATCAGGGAGAAGACGTGTTTATTGTGACGGAAGATATACAAATAAATATAATTGAAGAGTCCGTTTGTAATTTCAAAATAACAGCTTTTTAATAAATGCGTATGAAAGCACATATATACGGTAGTTATAACAAAAAAACATTCGGTATTGAACACGTGGTAACCGTTTGTGCGTCAAAGTTCCTTCTCCACCCCACCCCTGCTCAACAAGTCAGGCCGCGCCATTGAGCCAGTAGCCTTTTTTTTTGTTAGCCTCTTTAGTGTCCCACTGCTGGGCAAAGGCCTCCCCTTTCTCCTTCCAAACCTCTCTGTCTTGTGCGATATCTGGCCATGTTCGCCCCGCAAACAAGATCAGATCAGTAGCTTTAAATTTCCTAATTAATAATAATATGACCCAGCATGTCCCTAGCTGGTCTCCCCTCAATGACGCCCTAATCCGAGGTCCCAACCCCACAGGGGGTCGCCTTAGCGAGCGGTCATGTAATTTTGTAACTTAGTCATAAGTCCGTACTGGCTGGGAGCTTTAAATTCGTTTGAGGTCACCACAGACCACAGAAAGTCCGGTTGAGCAGTATTGCAACCTTACTGAGTTGATATGCGAGTGGTCTGTATTTAGAAAGGCATACTATATTTTTTTGTTGTATTATAATTTACATATTATGGAAACCCTTCATGCTTGGTAAAGTTTCGGTAGCTTTTTCCAAAATGACCTAAACCTTTTGAACGGCAGAGCATTAACACACGCGCCTGCCCACCACGCCAAGCCACAATTTCACCGCATCCAACCGAGACGTGTTATGCCGTCAGTGGCGTCGTGAACACTTTTTGATTTGGCGTCCATAGGCGTCCGTGTCGGTCAAAAGGTTAAAAATATGGTACTCACTGGCCCAGTATATCCGCGTGATAGTAGTTGTCGGAGAGCTTGTCGAGGAAGGACCGCGGCTCCAGGATGAAGGTGGGCAGCACCACCTTACTGAGGTCCATGCCGGGCCTCACCTGCTTCATGAGGAACCAGAGCAGGGACTTGTTCTCTTCGGCTACTTCCTCTACCAGCTCCCCAGCCTGGAAATGAGAAAGAGTAGGTCAGAGCTTTAATTTTTTTTTTTACTAGCTGATCCGGGCTAATGTATCTGCGTAACATTTTTGATGAATGCTCCTCTCCTATTGGTCACAGCGTGATGTTTTATAGCCTATAGCTTTCCTCGATAAATGGGCTATCCAACACTAAAAGAATTTTTCAATTTGAAGCCGTAGTTCCTGAGATTAGCGCGTTCAACCAAACAAACAAACTTTTCAGCTTTATAATATTAAAGTATAGATTTGACAATTGTGGCTACTCATCATAAATAGCCTCCATCCGACTCTTATTTATATTATAATCATATGTTTATCTCCATTTTCGTTTACGCTCTTTCATTTACATTTCGACAGCGTTATTCAAATAATAATTGTTGGAAAAATCGGTGATATATATGTTGTTAATTCCTTTTAGTGAGTGTTTACGCCATAATCTATACTAATATTATAAAGCTGAAGGGTTTGTTTGTTTGTTTGGTTGAACGAGCTAATCTCAGGAACTACTGGTTCGAATTGCAAAATTCTTTTAGTGTTGGATAGCCCATTTATCGAGGAAGGGCTATGTATAAAACACCACGCTGCGACTAATAGGAGCGGAACATTAATCAATTGCGCGAGTCAGCTACTAAAATATAATCTAGACCGGATTTGTATACACGTCCATTCAATTATTTTGGAACAGATTATATATAATGTTTAGTTTTCAATAACGCGATAATTAGCGACATTAGACCCTGGTGGAGTATTGTATTTTATTGTTCATCGGAATGGTTTCTCACTTCATAATATTCAGAACGCGTATTTTGCGTATAGTGGGAACATTGATATCATTTGATTCATTCCATCCCAGGTGCTCAAGATACCTCAGCAGTGCCTCAGTGCTATTGACGTTTTCGTGGAAACTAATTGGGTTACCGATGTACTTTGAGCTGGACTACGATAGTGAAGACTGGCGAAGCAGAGATGAGCATGGTTTATCCGAACTAATTATTTTGTTTTTTAATTGTTTTTTTTTTTGTACTGTGGACACTTTTAACGAGCACGTCTTGCTACATCGTTCTCACATAATGTACCATCCAAGTATCCAAGATTTTTTGTAAAAACATTACGATTTAAAAGAGTGTCCATGGAGTTTCTTGCCCATTCTACGCTTTGGAATGGGCAACTACAGTACTTTCACAGTTATTATGTCTTGTGACTGGGACTGTAGCTTCATTTTTTATTGCTGTCTTTGTTTCGACAATTCAAAAGTACCTGTAATTGGCCTACTTGAAATAAATGCTTTGATTTTGATTTTTTTTTTGAGACTTGCTGGAATTTAGCAATTACATTGGTCTTTATCCACATCGCATCTCCCGTCTATTGCGGGACTCCGCAACGCTCTGTTGTTCTGGTGGAATTCTGGCATAAGAACAACAAATAATGGTATACTCACCACACCGATATCCAAATTGGTATCCAAGACATAGTTCGCTTCGATCTCCGATATGATTTCTCGCTTCTTAATTTCAGCTGGACGAGCGTTCGGCATTCCGGTTCGGGAGCCTTCGCTATCCGAGTCGGACGCGGCGCCTGCTAACTCTGCGGGGTAGGCAGAAAGGGAGGTGTGTGTGAGTTTTAGCTGTGGCTACTTGTGTACTTAGCTTAGGCTTATATTAGCTGGAGATCGTGCTTGATTCTAGCTTTGATTAACTTGTAGCTTATAATATAATTCTATGCAACATGGTGTAGTAGGTGTGGTCGTAATTAAGGATAACGTCGAAACAACGTCAAATAAAATACTATGCTATGTATAAAATTAAATACAGCTGTTGCTTTATTTATTACAGGCGTAGTAAACTCATCGCAGCACTCCATCTAAGACATTTCTTTGAAGTCGGTTAAAAACTACATTACTTTTCTAGCGTAAACAAATTACTTTCAAATTGGTTTTATGATAACAAATAAAATTTGTTTCAGAAGATTTATCGTGACAGGAGTGTGTTACTAAAGTTTATGGGTACTTAATTAGGGAAGTTTTTAATCCAGTGTTTAGGGGATGAAAAGTATTTTTGATGGATACAAGGAGGGAGGGACACGCTAAAACAGTTACCACGTAATCAGTACATCATTCTGAACCCACATAGAAAATTTTTCGACGGTTTTTTCTACAAAGCTGCAATACCTACACGGTCAAAATGTATGGAACAGCAGATTTAAAAAAAATAACCGATGAAAAATTTATTCTCTCTTAGCATATGTCTTAGCATATGACTCTGCCCTGGAGTGTAAATGTGGCTTTGCCCCACAAACGATGGGACACTTGATATCGTGTCCTGCCTGTCCTGTTGTTTGCACATCACAGGAGCTGATGGACGCTACTGAAAGTGCCAAACTCGTCGCCAAATATTGGGCTGACTCAATTTAAATTGTCATCGATAGGTACGCGAAGAAGATATGTCCCATCCATCTCGATTTTAAAGTTTTGTATCCCTTTTTTGCGTTTTTTTAAGTTTTATTTTTTTCTGATCTTATTTCATTATTTCTCTAGAAAAGGCATATAGTTGCGGAAATACATGCCGATTGTTATATTTTATGCCTAACACCTGCCCATCTTATTATTTCAAAGGCACACTAACGAACAATCATTCAGAATCCAGTATACATGATGGTTTGCGCCAAATCTGGCAAATTTTCAAGAGATTTGTATACAAATAGTGCCATGGAAGCCGTGAAAGGTATGAAACAGAACGATATACAGGCTGACTTTGATCTCGACCTTTCAAAAGGTGAAAATACTCATGAATGAAGTTTTTTATTATGGGACTAACTCTAATATGGCGATAAAAACATCCGTTTCTTTTTGTTAAGGTTGTGTTTTTTTTTTTCTTGGAACAAACCAGACGCGCAGACTCTATTGTTTTTATTTATTAAATCTATATTCGTTTTTTTATGGTTTATCTCTGCAAGTCTTGCAGTTTCAGTCCTTCAAAAATACAATAGGTATATGGCTTTCAATTATTAACCTGCCTTGTCAAAATAGCGGCCACTGAAACTTTGATGCTTTATATCTCGGAAACGTGACGCTTTAGAAGTTTTTGTCTCATACCAAACTTGTTTACATTAATACCAGCCATTGATTAATATAGGTCTTAACGTGGCCGCTATTTTGAAATTAAAATAAAATGGCGGAAGTTAGGCAGGACACGCTTCATACAAAAATCGTCCAACCACTTTAATAATATAATAAAATCTTTATTGGAACAAAAACACATTTTACAAATTGATTGCGTAAGTAAATAGCTACACTAGTTACAAAACTGTGTCGCAACTAGTGTCCGACCGAAACTGGTTTTTACGACCGAAACCGAAACCGAATTTTCGCAACAGTCTCAGTTTCGGCCGAAACCGAAACTTCCTTACAAGGATCATGTTTTGAGAGAAAAATAAAGAAATGTTATTGTAATAAAAGTTACCGAATTCAAAATTAATTACACGAAAACTCACAACAAACAAAACGAACTGCAAACACAAGCCAGTCACGACATGATTATCCACGTGAACGCGGCAAAATGTCCTCGTCGCTTACTCGCTTGGATGGAATTTAACGCACCGAACATGACTGATATCACAGCGCGAGAGCTCCCGAATGCAGTTTCGGTTTCGGTCGTAGTTTCAGCAGGTTTGTCGCCAAAACCGAAACTACATTTTTTGCCCAAAGTCGACTGAAACCGAAATCGAACTTTCGGTCGAACATTAGTAGCAGCTTTTAACGCCCTCCAAGTGGTACTTTCCCTACATTTTTTTTTACACTGATATTAGAGTTCGAAATAGGTCGAGTTTATTTGCCAAAACTTCAAGGAAGTAAGAAACATTACCTCCCTCTAATTTAACAGCTTAATTCCGGTATTTAAAATTATTCCGGTATTTTACATGGAGGTATAACATCCACATGATTCTTATTTTCTTGACATTTAGGCAAGTTAACTCCACCTATTCCAAATCCTTGCTGATTATTATCGACGAGAGGAGATAGCGACTTGAATTTGAATTTTTTTAAGTACGAAAATTGGCCTTCAGATAACATTGTAGACGTTCATATTTATAGATTATTTCACCTCCCGAAATGCCAATGACTTCAAAGTCAGCCAGAACGAATGAAAGCAATACGTCATTCCACAGACGAATGTACTATCAATATATTTTTACAATATCAGTAACTAAGTGTATATTTTTATTGAACTCTACACCAGTATGCTATAAACAGAAGGTCAGTTACATACGAGCGAAAACAGTCGAACACACATAAATGAGCGTACAGTTAAACCAGGAAAGATATGCGCTTCGGTAAGTTTCGAATTAGCACACAAATCGTGCCAAAGAGTAAACCCTCTCAGAGGCATATCTTCTAACTTTTATCCTGCCCGGCTTTGTAGTAAGGCACATATACTTCGCTATCTTTATGAAGTATCTTTATGAAGTTTTCTCCCAGTGAGGTTATATACTCCGGGCGCAGATCGTCATCAGTCACTCAAGTTTTTTGGATTGCATAAAATTGTTAATTTATAATTTTGTAATCATAGTAATACAAAATAGGCGAGTACTTCCTTCCGTGTTTGTAACTCTGCTCTAGAATTCAACATCGCACGCGTTCGTATTTCCGAAGATAAACGATGATTACCGAAGCGTATACTATTCCTGGGATATCTGTACGTATGGCGATCTCAAACAAATGCCAGTCGCGAGTGCAATCGCACTCGCTGTACGTGAAGCGTGTCAATGTGTGCGTGCGTTTTCGCTTGTTGTATGGAGCCGCACTTCTGGACTATTGACTGACATTGGCTCAGGATTTTAAAATAAACTGTATGGGAATTATTTCAAGTGCATTGACCAAGATAGTCGAATATATCTACATTAGGTAGCTATTTCTTCGAATACCATCTGGGTTTAATAACGATTGATATATTAATATTTACATAGGTAATGCCAAGATCAGACGGACCACTTATAAATCAGAGGAGAACATGCAAGAAGTTTATGAGCAGAAATATTTTTGAGTAACGAGCTAATGACGTATGCCAAACATAATTGCTTACGGGCAGCGGCACGTCAGTAAGGACGGCCGAAAACTACCTTTATTTACACGAAATAAAAGTGCTGTCTAAGTCACTTTTTGTGTTTCGTCCAACCAACAGCTGGCTCAGCATTAGTGACGATACAACAGTGACAGATTTCAACTTTATTTAATTTTATTCTTCAACATGGTTTTATTGCAAACTTGCAAATAATTGGCTGGTCTGAGGGCCCAGTCACCAGTCGCTAATGGAATAAGCTCAAACCGCAGCCTCAAGAGGTCAAAATAGAGAAAAAGACCGAAGACCGACGATATACGTCTACGGCTCTACCGAGACTCTCAGTTCAAACCAAGTACATAAACACTTCCTATAGTTATAAGCAATCTCTTGTTTCTTCCAAATCGTGTTTGACGGATGTCAGTTAGATTAAACAAGTAGACTAGATCTCCGGGCTGTTATTTTCAATAGAGGCTCCACTGGTATAGCTATGTCGTAACCTTCCGTATCCGGCAAAAATGCCACCATGGATTCATACAATATCATAGAAACCAGTAGTGTCGCTGCGGTTTGTCTCGGCGATTGGGTGACTAGGCCACTGAGGTTATCGGTTGTGGCCGCTTTCAGAAATGTAAGTATCTGCAGGTAGGGCTTCCCCAAAATGCTAATAAAAAACTTGACAGGTGTCAAGGAACACCCGGATGGAACGAAGTTCCTTTCGATTAATTAGTGAAGGAATTGTAATATTTTTTTTTTAAGTTATAATAATATTTTTTTTATTATTAACAAATATAATTAAT
Source organism: Standfussiana lucernea (assembly GCA_964057025.1). Classification (NCBI taxonomy): domain Eukaryota; kingdom Metazoa; phylum Arthropoda; class Insecta; order Lepidoptera; family Noctuidae; genus Standfussiana; species Standfussiana lucernea. The sequence continues at coordinate 3,648,094 of OZ059813.1, forward strand.
ATATATATTAATATTTCGCATTGAACACCACACTGTTCAATGCGAAATAGAAATGAAAATATCTGGCTTGCTTTCTATAAGAGAGAGAGAGACAGACAGAGAAACATGCGACGCCGCACAGCTTACATACAATAGCTTACTATAGCAAAAAGTGTCGTGACAACTTTTCGTAAGATTTTTTTCCGTCTAGCCCCCTTTCACAACGCGCGATAAGGAACTTCGTTCCAATAAACGCTTCCTAACAATTGCCCAATTTTATCACGTGTAACAATGTTAATAAATAAAACAACACTTTTAGACTGACCTCCATTAGAAACACAAGAATGTCTGTGATCGGCTTGCTGCACCAAACACATCTTGTATGTGCCATCCTCTGTCTTCGTAAAATCGTCCAAGATGGCGGAATCCGCCGAATACTTCCGATTGAACGTGAAAATTCCCGGTTCGGAGAACTGCCTCGTAAGTTTCTTCTTTCTTAGCAAGGAGAATATACTTGATCTTCTTCTTTCTGATTTGTCCTTCATTTTTGCTGTTAGTATTAGGTCTGATTCTATTTCCATCGCTGAGATTTACAAATGCAGGTGCATTTTTTGTGGGGTTCTACTGTAGTACTTCATCATCTAGTCTTTTTCCTACTATGTTATGGTCAGTTGGATGCACCTTTATGTTGTGTGTTTAAAGGTGAACTTCCTTTGCATTTGTTTTTGTATATTCTTCGATGCTGATATACGGCTCCTATGCCGTACTCATAGCGGTGATTTTTGCTTGATTGTCTTTGATTTTGTTGACACTTCTAGATTTAGAGGTTCGGTCTTTTTTTATTCTACTTTTGTACTTATTTACACTTTGTTGATTTGGCACTTTGGTTTCAAGTTTTTGTTTATTGGATTACCTACTGCATGTTTTGTTTTTAATCAATTATGCTGAGGCCGAGAAGTGTTTGTTTTTATTAAAGTTTAAAGAGTAGCGTTATAAAAGTAAATAAATACATCAAAAGCAGATTTTAGTAACTGTCCTAAAATCCTGACAAAACTGTGAAAGCTAAAACCTGACAAATATTTTAGTATTTTTACGCTTGTTCACTGCGTGTTGGCGATTACAGTTTATGAAGTCTTATGATATCTTTATGATAGGTCATAGATCAGTGGTGTTTCAAATTATACAACATATCAACATACGACCAACTACGATCCTTACATACCACTTTTGCTTAATCCACGTTTATACATCTGCACGCGTAGCATGACCGCAGAAACGGGTTTTGTCGACGGAAGAATTGACAATAAAAATCTTTTTACCATCTGTCATTTTGTCTATTCTTCCGTCGACTTAACCCGTTTATACGGCGGTCATGCTACGCCGGCTACACGTGCTGGTCATACACGCGCAATTTACACAATATGACATTGAAAAACTGGCTCACAATATTTATTTTACTAATAACGAAGTTGGTGTTAGATAGGTACTTAAACTAACAGTTCCGATTAGCAAATTCACGACTGCTAATTTAAATTACGAAACGCCGACGCAAAGCAACGCTCATTGACATCAAATATTATAAGGTTATGGAATTTAGCTTATACCCGCGGCTTCGCTTGCCTTTTGGTCGTAAATTATCCCGAGGGAAAGTTTTAAATATAGCCTATGACACTCGAGGATAATATAGCTTCAGATTGGTGAAAGAATTTTCGGGATCGGATCAGTTCCAAAGATTACTCCCTACATCCAAACTTATCCGATCCGTGGCTGCGAGTGAAAAATCTTAATGGAATAACCCAATAACACTTTGCCCGAGGTGGGAATCCAGAACCCAGGACCTCGGCTTCGTTGGTCTAGCAAGCTAGGCTAGCTAGTGGCAAGCGTGACTGCTGAACATGAGGATCTGGGTAAGATTCCCGGGTCGGGCAAAGTGATATTGGCTTTTCCATTAGGAACTTCTCAGCAGCAGCCACGAAGTCTGGATTTAAGCTCGGTTGATGGCAATAGGCAAGCCCTTATCATGGGACTTAAAACGTAACTGGCGAAATGTTTCGTGTACTATTAAGTACACCTCTGCCTTACCCTTCTAGGATTACAGGCGTGCTGATATATTATTAACTTATTACGCTTACGCAACGGAAAATTACCATTTAGATCTTTTTATTACGCGACATAATAACTAATAGTCTAGTCTAGTTATTAAGTCAGGCTGGCCTTATGTGGTAGACCGTGACCTGCAAGGCTCAAAGTTATCACATGTAAGGTCGTACATTCTATTGAGAACTTTGAAGCTTACATTTTGATGAAGACTACATTAATCCTAGTGAAATAGTGATACTTGTAGAATCAATCAATCAACTTTATTTCTCACCACAATATACACAAATTATTTTACATTGGTCAGATTCGACAATGATACACAATACAGGTAAGTATATATCGTGGGAGGCTGGTGCCTAAGCTAGGCTCGTGGCCTGTTTTTCAGGACACCAGGATCCCACCCCTTTACATTTTCATTTCATAAATTATGTACGAGGCGCGCTGACAGAATGTGAGGAATCATACGACATTATATAGTTTATTATGCTTAGAAATATAATTTAAGTATGCGAGACGAATGTTAGTAGATGTGTAGTATGAGTGATTGTGTGGGTGAGTGAGTGAGTGAGTGAGTGTGTGTGTGTGTGTGTGTGTGTGTGTGTGTGTGTGTGTGTGTGTGTGTGAGTGAGTGTGTTTAGATCATTATAAGGAAGTTTTCAGTATCATTATAGTTTAATTTTAATAGCCACTCGGTTAGCCTCTTTTTGCATTTATTCTTTGTGAGGCTAAAGATTATATAAGATTATAGAATATCAGGCTTGTATTTTTCGAAGTTAGTTATGTTTCATGTGCAGTCAAGTTTGTTGTGTACATATGAATTAAATAGATAAGGTATTTTTTTAATTTTCACTTGCATCTTTTCCCCGACTAACTGTTGCTAACATTTTAACTTTCATTAACATGTATTTGTGTTCGCTTCGTTTCGTTTGTTTCTTCCCAGCAAAAACACTAAGAAGTGGCGAAGGCCGGGTTTGGGGAGACCGTCTCTTGTAAACTTTGACGTTCAAACAGTGCTGATTATCAGACTAATTTGAATAAATAATTTTTTATTTCAGTAACAGTTTGAACGGTAACAAGCGACTGCCATATGGAAAACGACTGTTTTTTGGAAATTACATAAAATAGTCGCTTCTTGCCTAAAACCTAATATGGACGAATGCTACGAGACTTACGGGCGGGCTGCAATTGAGAATTTCCTAATGGATATACCCAATAACATTATTCCTTTTTTTTTTTCGGATGGGAAATCATCAAATGACTTCTCCCGCTCTGGGCTGAGCGGGAGGGAGTGTCAGACTTTTACTGAGTAAAACCCACCCGTGTTCCTTCATCGCCCTTTGTGTTCCGGGGCCGCGGTATCTCTTTCGAACAACCCGCAGCACCCGGCAAATAACATTATTCCTAGGGTCGAATCCCAGAACCCTACCATCGGCAGTTCCGTTAGTTACCACTGTACCAACGAAGCAGTCAATATGCAAACATACAAACGTATAGTCTCGTGGCTAAATAACAACAGCCGCTCGGATCTATCGCCAGGTTAAGCCGCGCTTGCCTGGGTTGGTCCGTGGATGGGTGACCACCCATTACATACCGAGTTTCCTCCGTGCCTCGGAAAGCACGTCAAGCCGTTGGTCCTGGCTGTCAATTGTAGATATTTGACAGTCGTTACAGGTAGTCAGAGGCCAGAAAGTCTGACAACCAGTCTTACCAATGGGTATCGTATTACCCAGTAGGTACTAACTGAGTTGTGGAGGTCAGATAGGCAGTCGCTCCATATAAATACTGGAATTCAGCTGCATCCGGTTAGACTGGAAGCCGACCCCAACATAGTTGGGAAAAGGCTAGGCAGATGATGACAAACGCATAGTCAAACTCCCAGTAAATAGAACCTTCACGAAGTTTGAAACTACCCAACTTACACGTGTGTACTTAAAGACATGTAGTTTTATGAAGTGCAATTGACATTCAACCTACTTATGAAGGCAACTAGGTATACAATCATTTTCCATCTGTCTGGTCGTTAATCTTTTTTGTAGTTTCCGATTATCGACGAAGTCTTATACAAGGTGTAAACGGACCCTTCACGAAGCCGTCAACCAAGCATTCTGTACATCAAACTAAGTAACTCTACGCAAAAATTATTGCCGGGAAACGACTTTATTTTTAGGGCTGAAAAACCACGGTTTGTGACAGTACTCAATGTAATGTACTTCAAAACATTGTGCTGATGGATGTATTGAATAGTACAGAGGTGATGGTGATATTTAAACTACTACTAAACTTTTATTTAAATAAAAACTTTTTTGCTAAAAAAAACCGACCTCCAAAAAAAAACACAAAAAAAAAGTGGAAAATAACATTACTTTCGGAAGTCGGTGACTATGGTTTGTTTCATTGACTTTTTTGCCAAGTTATTTTCCACTTTTTAACCGACTTCAAAAAAAGGAGGAGGTTCTCAATTCGGTTGTTTTTTTTTTTGTGTTTGTTACCTCATATCTCCGTCATTTATTAACCGACTTCCAAAAAAGTTTTTATTTTACCCTTTTTAGTTATCTTGTCACACACAAATCCTTGTCAAGTATCAATTTCGCAATTTCCTTTACTTGGATGACATTTTTTCCAGCTATTTTGATTTCAAAACCAAACTGATGAACCGATTTCGATGAAATTTCTATGGGACCAATCGGGAAGTAGATCAATTCAGATAAAAGAAGAATTTTTCAAATCGGTTCATAAATGACGGAGATATGAGGTAACAAACACAACCCAAAAAAAAAATTAAATAAAAAACATACAACCGAATTGAGAACCTCCTCCTTTTTTTGAAGTCGGTTAAAAAAGTAAGAACTTAAACCGCCAATATCTCAGTATCTAGAACGCTCTCAGGTTAAGGTCCAGAACAAAGAAAAATTATCGCAATGACGGGGAAAACAAGTGGCTTTTTGGCTTCGTTAGGGGGGTCTTTATACACTCATTATTATGTAGATGATTACTACCTACTTTTTTATGTTCCATCATCAACGGCCGTGAAAAGGTCAAGAGTTAAGGACTTAATCAATTCACGCATGACTTATTAATTAATAGTCAAAATCTTTTGATCAATTCTTCCCCCCACTTACCATTCTAAACGATTTTTAACGACTGCCCATAATTAGATAGAGTTGAAATTTTTGCTGAAGCTTAAAATTCTGCTGACAATACAATATCAATTCATTATTATTGTCTTTGTGGTGATTTTGTTAAGTAGATAAAATTATTCAAGTTTTTTTTTTATATGACTCACGTCATGAGGTCCTTTACTGGCTTGCGAAACTTTACAGACGTAATGAATATCGATATGCAGCGACGTCTTGGGTTAGTGTCATCATTCTCCTGTCGTTATCTCCATTGATATGGAGTCGGCGCAGCATGACGTCTTCTTCCACACTTCTCTATTACTCGTCGTATCAGCTGCCACCTCCTTTCTAGCCATATCATACAGTCCATCCATCGTCTCTTAGGTCTTCCTCTACTCATATAACCATCCACAATCATACTCAAAACTTCCCGATGAAACTTCGCGACATTTTTCTTTTATTTTTAGTGTATTACTAAAATTATGAATTAAGAAAAACTTTTTTTTTAACCGACTTCAAAATAGGGGGAGGTTCTCAATTCGGTTGTATGTTTTTTTTTATATATCGCTATCAAAATCAAAGCATTTATTCAAATTAGGCTGATAACCAGCGCTTTTTGAACGTTAACATTTACAATTAACTGTTGGTTGAGCTGGGGAGAAGAAGCGGCGGAACAAACTCCCCAGCATCACATCTATCTATTGTAGATTTTATACTATAGTATCTTCAGTATATAAACAAAGAATCCACATGGCGAGCTCACACCAATATCCCAAAAAAATAAGAAATATACTCAAGCATAAATTGATATCCATTTCCTACTGCGAAGTTTCGCTAACTAATTTGTATTTGACCCTATTTAGTATTTAACCTTTTATTTAGCTTTTGGCGTGGTAAAAGCCGTGACTTTATGTATAGTTGACTCCTCCACAAATCGAAGGATTTCATTGACTGCTGATAGCGCATAACTTATCATTTGTCAATGATATGTGGTCTTGATAACTGCTCAATGACCGCTTATCATAGTATAATCAGTCTGTATTGATAAAGGAATGCATTTATTCTTCCGTATAATGAAGGTTAATATTATTTAGTACTCATTGCAAAACGTACAGAATCTCTAGTAAAAGTACGCGCTCCGGCAATCATCGTGTTGGTCATTTCTGACTTATTTATACTTAATATTATAAAGTTGAAGAGTTTGTTTGGTTGAACGCGCTAATCTCAGGAACTACTGGTTCGAATTGAAAAAATATTTTAGTGTTGGATAGCCCATTTATCGAGGAAGGCTATAGGCTATATAACATCAGGCTGCGGCCAATAGGAGCGGAGCGTCAATGAAAAATGTTGCGCAGACAAAATTGCGCGGATCAGCTAGTCACAAATATTACCAAAGCACATACCATCTCTGGTTTAACTGTAAGAGTAAAAATAATAATAAATTATAGCAGTAGTCCATCGGTTATATGTACTTTTCACTAGTGCTCGTTGTAAAGACAAGCATAATCAGTTCCCCAGGTCACAAACCTCCCCTTTGCAAGGGAGAGTGGGTCCTAGTCCATCAGACCGGTAGGAATTTTCAGTTCTAGAAAAGGAGTTTGTTTTCGCAAGATGGTTTCCATCAACGTTTTCAGAGTAGCGGAAAATAAATTACACAAAGTAAAGCGCCTGTCTGGGGTCAGTCCTTAAATCTAGTCAAACATGAAAACTTTTTTGCAAAATAAAAACCGACTTCCAAAAAAACACTAAAAAAGTGGAAAATAACTTTACTTTCGGAAGTCGGTGACTATTGTTTGTTTCATTGACTTTTTTGTCACCGACTTGATCTTTGAAACGCTAGGGCCATGGGGTCCGAGTGCCCACCTATTATTTCGGGATATCGACAAGCGGTTGGTCGATTCTTCACGTGACCAGAGAGTTGGCATTTTTTTTTTGGTCAAAGAATCGGCATTGCCTTCCAACGTGGCAATGCTGCCAGCCTTCTGGGCACTTTTCCTGTTGACAGCGATGTGTACGAAATTTTTTACGACCCGTAATTGTACGTATTTTCATTCTTATTTTAAAATCAAACACTAGTTTGTAAATAAGGTAAATATTTTGATGGTTTAATAAAATTTTACAATGATGTACATATTTCAATTCAGCCAAATAAAGATTTGACAATAATTGTGTTTCTAGAATTTAATCAAATGAGCCCATTTTTTATAAACTGTTATTTTTATATATTTATCTCTCATTTTATCTCTTCAAAGATCTTGTTATTACTCAAATAAAATAATTACGCCTCAACCAAGATATAACACGACAATTTTATAATTATCAAGTTTATGTTAATCATCTCTATATGAGATAATTTAAAGTAGACATTATTATGTGAGCTTGTTCTATTATAAGAATAATTCAACATCTGATTATTTGACAGAACACGGAGAGATGACTTGCTGGATGCTGTTTTTAGTTGTTTTAATTTGACGCTATTTCAGAATGAAGCCCTTTTCAAAAGAGGAGAATCACCCGTTTATCGAATAAACGTCTACGTTTGTTTGTGTGTGTGAAAGCGCGGTTATAGGGCTAGTATTAGACGGGCCGCGTTTAAATAAGGGTGGTATACACTTATCGATTTCCGATATTAAGAAAAAAATATTTAAAATTACCTACCCATTTTATTATTGATTCGGGTCGAGAATCATTAGCATAGTTACATCCTTGAATTTGACGAGGATGCAAAGCAACATCTTGTTTAATATTACATCACGCCTGCAAGCACTGAAGAGTGAGGCATAGGTGTACCTAAGAGTACACTCACATTTTGATAAGTGTATACATTTTATTGTTCATCATTCTCCTGTCGTTATATCAATTTATTTGGAGTCGGCGCAGCATGTCTTCTTCTTCCATACTTCTCTATTACTCGTCATCTCAGCAGTTACATCCTTTCTAGCTAAATCATCCTTCACACATTCCACATTTTTTGATAAAGCGGCCATTCTAGGCCTCCAGATGACAAATCATTAATTTGTAAGCAGTGATAGGTTTAGCCAAGTTTTAGGTCTCGAGTTCGAACGCTAGACACGCACCTCTGATCGGAATCATGTGTAGGGCTTCCATTACGTAATTACGCAATTACGTAATTACGGACAGATTTTAGAAGTTCCATAAATACGTAACTGAAGAGTTCAATTCCGTAATAACGGAATTATAGGATAATATTAATTAATCACTCATTTATCTGGTTCCATAGTTTCTATCTACTCCATGGGCATGAGTTTATGTATGTATGTATTTACAATTCATCTTAATACAAAATAATTTATTATAGATTAAATTCCGACTTATATTATGGCAACTCTAAATGTTATGACAACACCGAAACTCTTTCAGTGGGTATCCCCCGAATTTCCGGGGCTTATTTTATAACTTCCAATTGAGTCTGCAAGATTTTATTTCTTAATTGTGCAGAATAGAGTTCATTGTTGAGCAATCGGGAAACGAAGGGAATCCCTGTTGGTTGTGGATAGTTGGGTACATAATAAAATCAAAGTTTAAAATTAGTGTTTCGCAAGTATTTGATCCAACTCACAGCGAATAGAGTTTAATATTGTGGATTGAGCTGGCTTAGGGAACCCCCAAGATTTTTCTTTACTTTTATGAATTTAAAAACAGTCTCAATACTCGGTACTCAGTCATCACGCACGGTCACCTGCGAGAAGCCTGACCTGGGCTAAGCTAAATTCACTGAGTTGTGTGTATGTGCCGCGAATTTCGGTGCTTGGTTTTCAGAGGCTTTTCATCACAAGTTTTTAAGCATCACATACGTAGTAAAAGCGTATAGATACTTCAACGAAAATGTAAGTATTTTAACATTGACTTGTCTACTTACTTTGTCTCTAGGTTATTTGTGTAAGAGTTTTTACACTTTGTTGTTGTGTTGTTCGATGTTTGTGGAAATAGACATTGATTATGTAATTAGTTGATGGTACGTGTGTAGTGCGTAACTATAGATATGTTGTTTATATTAAATTATTTTTATATTGTTTTAGGTCTGCCGCAAAGAAGACTGTTTATAAAGAGTTTTTGAACAAACGCACACAATCCGCTATATGGGAACACTTCTTGAAGGCTGAAAATGGGCAAAGTGTCCAATGTAAACATTGTCAAAAAAATTTGAAAACTCCTGGTGGTGCTACTGGAGCATTACATACTCATATGCGTGCTAAACATATTGGCGAGATGTCGAAAGAGCAAGATGCGCAAAGGGCGAGTACTTCATCGTCTATTCAAGTTTAGAATTGGAGCTTAATTTTAAAATTATTGTCTTATTTCTGTAGTTTTCTTTTAATTTCTTAATATAAATAATGTTATCATTTGAAGTCGTTTGTTTTTTGCACTTCTAAAATACCTAATACACGAATACAAAATCGTGCTTTAAAAAAATCAAAACAGTTACGTAATTACGTAGTTACGTAATTGGAGAATCAAAATGCGTAACTAGTTACGTAATTAACAAATCCGTAATTTTGGAAGCACTAATTATGTGCGTATTGTACAATTATCACTTGCTTCGATGAAGTAAAACACCGTGAGGAAACGAGCACGCCTGAGAGATATTTTTCAACGGCATGTAAAAGCCAACTCAGAGGCCCGTGGGCGGCATAAAACTCTAATACCAGGTTAGGCATTAACCACCCGATAAGATTAATTTGTCATAGATAACCTGATATTGCAGCTAAGCCGACCCCTTAAGAGAGATTTTCTTTTATCCATCGTAGCCGAAAACCAGTACTTTCTACCTGACTTCCACAATAGCTACTGGGTAACACGTCTGTCTGGTAACTCATTACCAGAGGTCGGAATTAGGTAGAGTTACTTATGTATTTACACTGATTTCATACAGCGAAAGAATTACGTGGCATATCCACGTTCAAATCCCGAGATTAATTTTTAAAGAGCAGAAAAATCCCGTGATTTATTAAATAAAAAAGTTAAGTCTTATCTTATCTATCTCTGAGGTTTTTATTATTATTTATTTGTAATATTGTTGGCCCCACGGGATTGTTTTATAAATCCCGGGAAGATCCATATTAATATCAACATTTTGATGCAAGTACATAAAATAACTCTACCTAATTTCCGACCTCTGCTCATTACGTATTTCATCGTAGACTTTATAAAAAGCATTAGTAAACACAATGATATGACAGTAGATAAATTTCCCAGCAGACTTTTTGGTATATTTGTTCATACAAATGTTCCCTTATCTCAAAGATAAACAGGTACTGGTTTATTTAGTATCCATGTTTGTTTTACAGTGATTGTGAATATGAAAAAAATAGCAAATATTTATTACAGTATTTTTAATTGGTGTTCAACGTCATCATTCTCATGTCCTTATACAAGGGTTGGGCAGTATTTGAGTTACTTGTATTTGAAATACAAAAACGTATTTGGTATTTGTATTTCAATTACTTGCTTCAAATGTAATTTGTAATACGTATTTCAAATACCTGACGCCGAGGTATTTTGCAGTTTCAAATACTGATGTCTTCAAAATACATTTCAACATAAATAAATTTAACCAAAAAATTAAATAAAAATCTAATATCCAAATATAAAAAAATGTTTGTGCTCATCAGTACCTGTAGAAAGATTGTTTTCTTTAGCAGTTTTTATTCACTCTCCAACGAGAGGCTGTTTGTCTGACAGTACATTTAAAAATCTAGTGTTCATGAAAGGAAACTCGGGTTTTACTAATTAATCTTCTTTTACTCTGCTTTTTAGCCCATGCTGGGCTGGATTACTTTTTATTCTTAATAGTATTTTGTAATTTGTATTTCAAGAAAAAATAGCTAAGTACAATACTGTATTTTGTATTACATATTTCAAATACATTTCTTAAAGATATTTTGTATTTAATTTCGTATTTTATATACTTGCGAGATAGTGTTTTGTAATTTGTATTTCAATTAAAGCTCAGCATGTATTTTGCCCAACCCTGCTTATCCCAATTTATTCGGGGTCGACACAGCATGTCTTCTCCTTCCATACTTCTCTATTACTCGTGGTCTCATCAGACACTTGCATTATACCGATATCATCCTTCACACAGTCCATCCATCGTTTCTTTGGTCTTCCTCTACTCTTACAGCCACCCAAATTCATACTCCAACCAATAATGTTAATGATTAATTTCATCTGGCAAACCTTTTCCCAACTATGTTAGGGTCGGATTCCAGTCGAACCGGACGCAGCAGTATACCACTATTATAAATGGAGCTATTGCCTATCCGACCTCCACAACCCAGTTAGTACTGGGTAATACGATACACCATAGTAAAACATTCGGGCCTGAAACGACCCAAGATCAAATGACAGCCGGGACAAACGAGATAACGTGCTTTCCGAGGCACGGAGGAAACTCGGTATATGGACGGTCACCAGTCCACGGATCGACCTTGGCAAGCGCTGCTTAACCTCTAACACCCGTATCTATAATCAAGTTAAAGTAATTACTTGGGCTTAAGTAATTACTTGGGCTTAAGTAGTTACTTGGGCTTAAGTAATTACTTAGGCTTAAGTAATTACTTGGGCTTAAGTAATTACTTGGTGCAATTTTTTTTACGCAATAGACATGAATTTAAACGAAGTAAGAACCATCAAAGAAAGCAAAGCTAAGAATTCTATCTTTTTACATTTCTAACTTCAAGCAATTATTAAACTGGACATAATAAAAATCGTATCTTAAATAATGACATTTACTCAAGTAAACACTTTGACTTGTTTATAGATACGGGGGTTAGATCGATCCGTGCGGCTGTTTTTATTTAGTCACCAGCTCCTCACTCATTTTAAATACTGCCCTATCTGACATCCACAACCCAGTTATACTGAAGTGGGAAAAAAAATACCTGTAGGTACTGATGGCACAAAGGAAATACCTTTACCACGACATTAATTATTCTCACACAGTTCGTATTGATATGAGAAATAAAACCAATAACATAACATCACGCCTGCAATCACCGATGAGCAGAGGTGTACTTAATAAAACACCCACATTTCGCCAGTTATGTTTAAGTCCCATGTAATAGGGAGCGAGCCTATGACCACCGACCGGGTACAAATCCAGACTCCGTGGCTGCTACTGAGAAATATCTAATGGAAAAACCCAATAACCATTTGCTCGACCCGGGAGTCGAATCCAGGACCTCATGCTCAGCAGTTGTGATTGTGACTACTAGACAAACGAAGCAGTCGAATGAAACCAATGTCAATTCAAATTCCGTATTCATATTTTGTAGTGTGAATTAATTAACTCGTTAGTTAGCATTCAGTTACAAAATGCTTGAAAGATGCAGGAATCCGAGAACACGCTGTTTTTATTTTTATGTAAGTTTTCATTTTAGTACTTTACTTTTCACTTAATGTTAATTTTATTTATTTTAAGTAAAATGTCTACTTGCACTTTGTAGCCTGAGACACAGGTTCAACCTAGTTCAGGCAAATAAGCAACTGTGCTCTATTTTAATTGTTGTGATATTTTATTGTAACTGTGCACCTTTTTATAAAATAAACGATTGATTGATTGAGGAATAAAGCAAGCCACAAATTATGTGGACTGGCTTAATTACAATAAATATCTACTTATTTATTTGGTTTTTTGAAGTCGACTTCGTAACGCGATTTGCCATTTAGGTTTTGGGTAACGGCCTTTATCATCTGCTTAGCCTTTTCCCAACTATGTGGGGTCGGTTTTCAGTCTAACCGGATGCAGTTGAACAACAGTATCTTACACCAGTATCTGACTGCCTATCTGACCTAAACAGCCCAGTTTTACTGTGTAATACGATACGATATTTGAGTAGTGTCCTTTATTCTGGTTATAACAAATGTGATTTGCCTTTTCATTTTACGTAGTATACATACATACATAAACCCACACCTTTTCCCCATGGGGGTAGGCAGAAACCAAAAACGCTACCGGCTACGATCCTTACATGCTCTGGTTCATACATCTGGTCACACCCGCACGCCGGCAGCGAGTACTACGCGCCTGACCTTTCTGAAGAACTTCACCAATAAGGTCAGTGTATGTCTTTCTAGGGCGTCCCCTCCCGGCGTTGCCACTCACATCAGCCTACATGTACTAGTAAATAGCTTTTGATAGTCGCCTGGACCTTTTAAAAAGTACAAGAAGTTCTCACACAAAAAAAAATCTACGTTGATACAACGAATTAACAAAAAAAAAAACGATAGATGCCGAATCATTCACATCCGTTCTTAGTACTTAAGTGACGTCATAATGAACTCATATATATTCACGAAGTACATAAGGCTTAAAAACTGTTCGGTTTAAAACATAGTTGTAACACACATAACATAACATCACGCCTGGAATACCCGAACGGTTAGACAGACGTGTACGCTATAGAATGAATATGTTCTTAGTACTTATATGACGTCATACATTATGAAGTCATGTATTGACGAAGTACATATGTACATACGGCTTAAAACCTGTCATGTTGTGGACATAGTTGTTAATAAGACTTTTAAAGATATGACTTTCTTGTCAGAAATGGCCTTCAGTTTTGTAACACGTCTTTCAAATCATCACCTGCCTGGCCTTTTCCCAACTATGTTGGGGTCGGCTTCCAGTCTAACCGGATGTAGCTGAACACCAGTATTTTACATGGAGCAACTGCCTATCTTACCTCCACAACCCAGTTGGTACTGGGTAATAAGATACCTCTTGGTAAGACTGGTTGCCAGACTTTCGGTTCACTGACTACCTGTAACGACTGTCAAAGATCTACAAATGGCAGCCGGGAGCAACGGCTTAACGTGCTTTCCGAGGCACGGAGGAAACTCGGTATGTAATGGGTGTTCAGCCATCCACAGACCAACCTAGGCAAGTGCGGCTTAACCAGAAGACTGATCCGGACGGCTTCGGGCTGCGGAGGGGATTTGTTTTTTTTTGTATTCAGACATACCTACTTAAAGCAACTTCTTTACCTTGGATTTGGGAGATAGAAGAGACTGAAGAACGCCACCTGTTCCAAAACTTAGGTACGTACTCGTTTTGATTGATACAATTCTTCAATTTATTTATGTATTTTTTGTATGTATGTATTGTATGTGTGTGTTCTTCAAATTACTCTTGGTTGTTGAGATAATATAATTGTAAGTCTAATCTTATTAAACTAATAACTTTAACTACGCTATTGTATTAGGTAAGCCTGTGATGATAGTGGTATGTGTTTTAAATAAATAAATAAATGTCAATCTCCCTCTTTCAATTGGAACGGAATGAATGAATGAATGACATATTTTTTGCAAGAATATAGGTAGCGTACATAAGTTCTTAAGATATATATGGGTTTCACTCATTCGGCATTTCAGTACACATTTAGTAATTAGCAATAACATAAAAAATAATACTAATATTAATTTCATAAAATTAAGATTACAATGCAATAAATAAAATTAAACCATGTGTGTGTTCCATAAATTTTCACCTTATTGCATTTTTGTAGGAAACAGCTGTTTTTTTTTTTATCGATCACCGATTTGAAAAAAAAAAAATGTGTAACCGTTTGTGCGTGTGCGTGTGCGTCACATACGGTTACACAGTGTATAATGTACTATCAATACAGTCTAAAGCTTCTTCGTTCTTATGCTCTACCATAGTTAACACAAGAATACGGCTGTTTCGACCTACGTTCATGGGAAAAGGGCTTGGCTACACTAGGCAGTGATAAGATTGTACAGTTTATCTTATAAATAAGCCCTTGAATATCCACTGTAGCAAGGTTTACGAGCCAAAGACTCATCGTTCACGACGCTGCTAAAAACTTTTATGCAAAAAAAATAACCGACTTCCAAAACAAAAAAAAAACACTAAAAACTGGTAAATGGCTTTACTTTCGGAAGTGGGTGGGAAAAAAGTTTTATTTTACCTATTTTAGTTGTGGTAACACACACAAATGCTTGTAAAATACCAAACAAAAACAAAAGAATCACTTAAATCGATGAACATAAATGTACATGAAAAACAAAAACAAGATGCTGGTGGAAGACATAACCTCCCCATTTTTTAGAAGTCGGTTAAAAAGTAATGTGTTACAAAATCAAATCACCGATGTGTTAGTAAACTCACACAATTACTTTTTAGAGTTTCCAAGCGTACCCTAAAATAGAGTAAGTACTGGCCGTACATTTAATCACTGGCATTGCATTGCAATAGAGTACTCAAAAAAATTGTTTTGCAAGAAAAAAAAAACAGACTTCCAAAAAAACACAAAAAAGTTGAAAATAACCTTACTTTCGGAACTCGGTGACTTTTGTTTGTTTCATTGACTTTTTTGCCAACGACTTCCGAAAGTAAAGTTTTTTCCACTATCTGGTTTTTTTTTGTTACTTCGTGTACGACACGCCTTAGACGTGTAAAACGATATAAACTGGTCGAACTGTCGTTTCATTTTCAACCCGTTAGAGGTCACTTGGGTCACTTATTATTATGATAAACACTGACCTACCTCACTAGTTTCTGAGAGCGAATATATTTGAATTACTTATCCTTGTAAATATTATAAAATGCAACGTTCTGTTCTGTCTGTCTATCAGTTCGTAGGTTATTTATAAGATTCTGTCACGGTTGTTTAGTGGTCGCAAATGCTACTGCTGAGCATGGAGTCCGGGATTCGATTCCCAGGTCGAGCAAAGTGTTATTAGGTTTTTCCAACAGGAATTTCTCAGTAACTGCTTCGGTTAGTGGCAAAAGGCGCGCCCCTGTTACAAGCGACTTTTAAGTACACTTGTGCCTAAATCTTCAGTGATTACAAGTGTGATGTTATGCGGCTAAAGCCGATTACACGTCGACAAGTGCGTCACTCACACCTTATAAACAAGTCAAAGTGATTACTTGAGTAAAAGTAATTACTTAAGATACGTTTTTTATTTTGTAGTTTAGTAATTGCTTGAAGTTAGAACAGTCAATAGTTAGAATACTTAGCTATGCTTAGCTTTCATTGACGGTTCTTACTACGTTCAAATTCTTGTATATTTCATTAATTTGGTTGCTTAAGTAAGAAATTACGAAGTACGTAATACGGGGTGAATAGAGACAAAACTTTGAAAGGGTTTTTAACGTAGAATTAATATGGTATGTTGTCAACAAGCTCTCTAAATAATTAAGTATAATTAAGAAAATAAAAAACTTTTTTGCAAAAAAAAACCGACTTCCAAAATTAAAGTTATTTTCCACTTTTTTATTAGTGTTTTTTTGGAAGCCTGTTTTTTTTTGCAAAAAAGTTTTTATTTTACCCTTTTTAGTTATCGTATCACACACAAATCCTTGTCAAGTATCAATTTCGCAATTTCTTTTACTTGGATGACATATTTTTTCCAGCTATTTTGATTTCAAAACCAAACTGCTGAACCGATTTTGATGAAATTTCTATGGGACCAATCGGGAAGTAGATCCATTCAGATAAAAGAAGATTTTTTCAAATCGGTTCATAAATGACGAAGACATGAGGTAACAAACACAAAAAACAAAATAAAACCGAATTGAGAACCTCCTCCTTTTTTTGAAGTCGGTTAAAAATAGATTCCTTGTTGGTAACATACCATATTAATTCTACGTTAAAAACCCTTTCAAAGTTTTGTCTCTATTCACCCCTGCATCTCTATCCACCCCATTTTACCCCGTGTTCCCATTTGATCGACTGAGCAACAGGCTTCATAATATTATGCATATTGATGGGTGCTCAAATGGGAATATCTTTGGCGCCCTAAGCATTGGTGCTCTTATAATCGTGCTCAAATGCGAATATTTCGAAATTACTTAAACTCGAGTAATTACTTTAACTTGACTACAGATACAAGTATTGTTCCCATTTGATCGATTGAGCACCAGGCTTCATAATATTATGCATTTTGATGGGTGCTCAAATGGGAATATCTTTGGCGCCCTAAGCATTGGTGCTCTTATAATCGGTGCTCAAATGCGAATACATCGAAATTACTTAAACTCGAGTAATTACTTTAACTTGACTACAGATACAAGTATTAGTCAGAGAGTGACTCAGAACTTTTGTTTTTGATAAACTTGATCGTATAACAACTTCGCGACTAGAAGTTTAAAGTAACTTCACACCTTTTATAAACAAAACAGTAGTTAGACAAAACAGTAGCAAACTACTAAGGTATGTTTTGTGTTGATTATATTCACCTTGAAACGTATGAACTATAAAAAGTTGCTTATATCTTTTATATTGATAGGTCTTGATACTCGGGGTCGGCACAACACGTTTTCTTCTTCCACTCTCCCCTGTCAGACGTCACGGCATCATTTACTCCTTTCTCTTTCATATCATTCCTCACACAATCCATACATCTTTTCTTTGAGCTTCCTCTCCATCTCCATCCATGAACATTTATATCCATCACTCTTTTAGTAACATGCGTTTCATCTCTCCTCGTTACATGTCCATACCAAAACAGACGACTTCCTTTCAATTTTTCTGTAACAGGCATTTGTATTAATAGGTCTGTACTGGCGGCTTTTAAAGGCGATTTTTGAAGGTCGTCACTGATCAGGAACCCGAAAGTCTGACAGCCAGTCTTACCAAGGGGTAAGACCAGGAGGGGTGGGGATTGATCCAGTCAAAACTCTTAAGTGGACTACAGACTCACTCCGAGAACCCCCGAGAACACCCGAGGAGCGTGAATGTGATTGGTTTCTCGACATCTCGTTCTCATTGAGAACAAGTAGAGTCTGTAGAGCGTATTAATCAATGCAGTAGCAAACATACAAGGTATGTTTTGTTATACGCCCGACAGACTCACGCGGGAAGTCTCGGCGAGAAGGCTCGCCAGGACATAGCGCGAGAACCGAGAAGGTCTCTACACTCATGCGACCTTCTCCCGAGACCCAAGAAACCCTTTGAAGCGGGCAAAAAGACCGACACCGATCGGAGGACAGGCGAGCGCGAGAACAAGATGGCGGGATAAGAATCACATTCACGCTTCTCGGGTGTTCTTGGGGGTTCTCGGCGTGAGTCTGTAGGGACCTTTCTGATAATATTAACCTTCAAACGTATGGGCTATAAAAAGTAGCTAGTATCTTTTGTATCGATAAGTCAGGCGGCGTCCATTAATTACGTGAGGCGTTTAGGGGGGAGGGCTTCGAGCCGAATCTCAAACAGCTGTTTCCTACAAAACTGCAATACCTACACGGTCAAAATGTATGGAACAGCTGATTTAAAAAAAAACCGATGACAAATTTCTGAGTGGGGGGGGTTCAGTATGATGTACTGGATACGTGGTAACCATTACAGCGTCGATGTCCCTTCCACCTTATATTCTGAGAAAGAGGATCAAGAATCGTGCAGATGAAACCGCTTGGTCGACCATCAAACTGAAGATTTTATCGCCTCGTACATGACATACAACATGTAACCTTCACGTTAAAGATTTAACGATTAAATTTGTAACTATCAGTTTAATCTACAGTATTAGCATGTTTAAGATAAAGAGATTAGGAAGTAGGACGTCCTGATTTAAGATATTAATCTTATGCTTTCGATCAAATTGTTTGCAGTGTCTTGATGCTTATCAGAAAGACTCACTCTATTCACTTAGAACGGTTATAAAAGTAGGAAATATTATAAAACAGTAGCAGCCACGGAGTGTGGATCTGTGCCTGGTTGATGGCAATAGGCTCGCCCCACTATAACAACTACAATATTGTAATTGGAGGAGAGCCTTTTGCCATCAATCGGACACAGATCCAGACTTCGTAGCTGCTACTGAGAAATTCCTGATGGAAAAACCAATAACACTTTGCCGAACCCGGGAATCGGACCCAAGACTTCATGCTCAGCAGCAGCCCTAGCGACTATTAGGTCAACGAAGCAGTTCTACCAGTTCATCTTCATAATCTCCTTAGATTTTTCCCAACTATATTTGGATCGGCTTCCAGTCTAACCGGATGCAGCTGAATACCAGTATTTTACATGGAGCGACTGCCTATCTGACCTCCACAACCCAGTTACCAGACACCCTTTGGTAAAACTTGCAGACATTCTGGCTACCGACTGTCAACGATCTACAATTGACAGCCGGGACCTTCTAAGGCACAGAAGAGTCTCGGCTGCAATGGATGGCCACACATCCACGGCCCGACATCGGCAAGCGTAGCTTAATCTTGATAGACCTGACCTCCACAACCCAGTTAGTACTTGGTAACAGGATACCCCTTGGCAAGACTGGTTGTCAGACTTTCAGGCCACTGACTACCTGTAACGACTGTCAAAGATCTACAAATGACAGCCGGGAACATTCTGAGACACGAAGGAATTTCGATGTCACACATCGATGGATCGACTTTGGCAGGCGTTGCAGACCTGTAGGTACGGCTGTTATTATTTAAATTATACTTTTATGTAACTTAATAAGCAGAAGCAGTGATCCCCATAGTGGTGTGACCGTTGGACTGCCAAGTATAAATAAATAAATAAATATCGCTGGACATTACACACATCGCCATCTAGTGCCACACTAAGCAACGAGGCTTGTGTCGTGGACACCAGATAGTTGATATACTACATAGATACTTTTTTTTGTTTGTAAATACATACTTATTATACATATAAACATCCATGACTCGGTAACAAATGTCTATGCTCATCACACAAACACTTGCTCCTACCGGGACTCGAACCCGGAACCCTATGAACGTAAGGCAGCCTCACTACCGCTGCGCCATTCGGGTCGTCAAAGGTCTCGAAAGTCATAGGTCTCGAGTTCGAACCCATGACATGCACCTCTGATTTTTCGAAATCATATAAATAAATATGCGTATTGTATAATTATCACTTGCTTCGGTGAAGGAAAACGGTTTGCCTGAGAGATATTTTTCGACGGCACGTAAAGTCAAGTCAGAGGCCCATGGGCGGCATAAAAACTCTGACACCAGGTTAGGCACTAATCACACGATAAATTAGAAATAATGTAACTTACTACCAATAAACTTTAGTTCTATTTAAGTTACCTCACAATAATTCCTTAGAATGTTTACATTTGTTAATCATAATAAATAACAATATAAGTATTTGCCTGTGGTATTGAGGAAAATTTCATAAATAAACAAACATACATAACTCATAATTTATTTACTATATGTACTATGTAACTTGATAAATAAATTTCAGGTAGAGTCAATATGTAACATAAGTATAATATAACATCACGCATGTAATCCCCGAACGGTTAGGCAGAGGTGTACCTTTTTTTTCCGGATGGGAAATCATCAAATGACTTCTCCCGCTCTGGGCTGAGCGGGAGGGAGTGTCAGACTTTTACTGACTAAAACCCACCCATGTTCCTTCATCGCCCTTTGTGTTCCGGGGCCGCGGTATCTCTTTCGAACAACCCGCAGCACCCGGCAGAGGCAGAGGTGTACCTAATAGTACATTTTGCCATTAATGTTTATGGCTTATGTAATAGGGGCGTTTACCATCAACCGGGCACAAAACCAGACCCCGTGGATGCTACTAAAGAATTCCTGATGGAAAACCCGAATAACACTTAGCCCGACCCGGGAATCGCAACCAGGACCTCAAATCCAAACCCCGTGGATGCTTTTAATAAATTCCTGGTGGAAAAACCCAAAAACACGCTCAGCATTCGCGCCTGCGACCAACGTCTCGAGTCCAAAGTGTAAGGAAAAATAAGTTTCGCACGGGTGCAATGTAGACATTAATTTGGTGTCAGTGTGGAGTAATTCGTTGAACGGAACTGCTCCCGCATTTTAAAGCTCTGATATCTCATAATCATAAATGCCAATTTTGATCTACATTAAATCAAAGCGTACAGACGGCGGGAAGCGACTTTGTTTTATACTATGTAAATAATACATCCCTATTTGAATCGGATTTTGTTAACAATTTAAAGTTTTTTTTTTTTTTGCACGGTTAACAGGCTGCCAGGGCAACTGAAGGCCATTGCTCTTTCTAATTAGGTAACGTTTGGTAAACAGACCAAATCACCAGCTGATTAACAAAGCAAATATTAGATAACAGTTGTGGTTTCGGTCCATAATTATAGACTTTAACATAATTATAATTACACTATACATTTGTTTACCACGTATTTGTACATCATTCTAACATCGGCAATTTGAAAGAAAAAAATCGGTTGTCTGTAAAGTCGGTTTACTGACGATAGTTGAACGTGACAACGTCACCGATTGTGCCTCTTTGTCGCTCGTTCCGCGCTCTCGCTTGCACTTCAAGCCTTAAATGGAACGCCTCAGAGCGAGGTAACGCATCAGAGCGAGGTAACGCCTCAGAGCGAGGTAACGCCTCAGAGCGAGGTAACGCCTCAGAGCGAGGTAACGCCTCAGAGCGAGGTAACGCCTCAGAGCGAGGTAACGCCTCAGAGCGAGGTAACGCCTCAGAGCGAGGTAACGCCTCAGAGCGAGGTAACGCCTCAGAGCGAGGTTACGCGTCAGAGCGAGGTAACGCTTCAGAGCGAGGTTACGCCTCAGAGCGAGGTAACGCCGCATTTTTTCGTGCGTGCAGCCGGCTCCATCGAATTATAAGACGTTGTCAAGTCAAAAATAAAAAACTGCTGTTCCATACATTTTGACCGTGTAGGTATTGTCTTTTGTAGGAGACAGCTGTTTTTCTTTATAATTAAGGGGGGGTTCAGTATTATGTGTGAATACGTGGTAACCGTTTTCGCGATGGTGTCCCTTCCACCCCGTATAGTGCTAAGTACTACTTCCTTGGGAGAGTTCTTTCACAAATACGCTCTACTGCTATACATGCGAAGACATATGATAATTTCTCAGTGGCAGCCACTGAGTCTGGATTTGTGCCCGGCTGAGGCAATAGGCTCGCCCCCTATTAAATGGGACTTCAACATAACTGGCGAAAGGTGGGTGTACTATTAAGTACACCTCTGCCTAACCCTTCGATTTTCCCTTTTATTTATTTTTCATTCTCATTTTTTACATTATTAATTGAACGTGGCATCACTTTGGGCCCTATCAGAATACCAGCGCTGTGACTTTTTTAATGTTACAGCACCATGCTGAGATAGGGGCCTTTTGGCCTCGTACAGGACCAGTTTAGTTAGTCTTATTTTAATTTGTTCTTAAGTTTCCTTTTTTAAATCCTGTTTTTATTGTCAAGTTACCACTTTGTTTTGTCAAGTGCGAGACAAATAAATAATTTTTCTTTCTTCTCTTTCTTTCTTTCAAGGCTTACAGGCGTGATGTTATATTATACATAATTATGTCATCCACCAACCCGCACTACGCCGTGGTGGACGTCCCACTCTATGCTTCCTGAATATTTGAATTCCTTCGTAAGCAATGCTTTAATTACGAGAACATGTATTTTGGATTACTATACCTCATACGTTATCATACGTTTATTGCTTAAAAAGTACAAGAAACAGGCTCGTCATGTTTTGATTATATTTGGACTTTAGACACTTAGTTGGTTAGACGGTCAATATTCACCTGTCTAACTACATATGTAAAGAAATCTTAGTAGTTAATTTAGACCCCCTTCCCCGGTTTCCGATTGAGCTGGTTTTTATTATTAATAAGTTAGTTTTTTTAACGTGTTACGTGATCAGTATATCTAAACAGTGTTCGAGAGCTGTCAGCGGCAATAATCCAATGACAGCTCTTAAACGCAGTTATGATTTACTGAACGCGTTCAGATTCGTTGATGAAATTCGGTCTTAAATATGAAGCTGATTATTGAATAATGCGTTCAGATACTATTTTTCTTCCAATACTGTCGCATATTTAAAAAAGGCCGCCTGTTGCATTAGTAACTAACTATGCTAATTCTCGACCCGAATCAATAATAAAATGCGTAGGTAATTTTTATATTTATTTCTTAATATCGGAAATCGATAAGTGTACACCACACGTATTAAAACGTGGCCCGTCTAATACTAGCCCGATAACCGCGCTTTCACACACACAAACAAACGCAGACGTTTATTCGATAAACGGGTGATTCTCCTCTTTTGAAAAGGGCTTCATTCTGAAATAGTATCAAATTAAAACAACTAAAAAAAAGCAGCGTTTATTATAATTGACCAGGTACCGTAATTTATATTGATTATTTGCGTCTTCTATGACAACCTCCTGAATTTTGACGAGGATGAAAAACTACACCTTGTATATAACACCTTACACCGCATAATTACAATAGTACACCGAGCATACAATCACATACTTATCTGGAAAAAGTATATAGTCTTATCTGATTGATTGCAGTTTTTGCTATCAGTATTGTAATGTTGTGTATCATTTGGTATGAGGAGCTCGCGCCTAAATAATAACAGCTGCACGGATCAATCTTCGGGTTAAGCCGCGGTCGCCTAGGCTGGTCCGTTGACGAGTGATCACCCATTAGGGGCCGTCCATAAACTACGTCACACGAAGGGAGGGGGTCGACAATTGACTTTCGCGGATGAAACGTCGTAATTTTCTTAGTTCTGCTATTTTGAGATTATATTGTTAATGTAATTGTATATTGTAATTGTTAGAACGAAGTGGCTGCTTTGCCAGTTATAAATAATTTAAAGAGTGGGTTCAAAGTCCATGGACTCAAGATGATTAAGTTTGATCTTTAATTAATCGTTTTTTGTTTTGTTAATCTCTTGCAATGTTTGATTTGATGTTAATTTTTTTTAATTTTTAATTGAAATAAAACAAATTTCGGAACTGCTGTTTTAATTCAATAATTATTTCTAGATGTAAAATTGTAAAAGATGTAACGTCACACTAGGGAGGGGGGGGTCTCACAAATGTGACCAGCTGTGACGAGGACGGTGGGGGGGTCAAATCATGAAATTGGCGTGACGTAATTTATGGATGGCCCCTTACATACATGCCGAGTTTCCTCCGTGCCTCGGAAAGCACGTTAAGCCAATTGTGTCACCCGATGTGAAATGTTTTCTTTTAAGTAAATTGAAATTTGTATGGTGTACATAATAAATAATATTCTATCTATCTAAGCCGTTGGTCCTGGCTTTCATTTGTAGATCTTTGACAGTCGTTGCAGGTAGTCAGTGGCCCGAAAGTCTGACAACCAGTCTTACCAAGGGGTATCGTATTACCCAGTACTGACTGGGTTGTGGAGGTCAGATAGGCAGTCGCTCCATGTAAATACTGGTCAGATGCATCCGTTTAGACTGGAAGCCGACCCCAACACAGTTGGGAAAGGCTAGGCTGATGATTACAATCTTGGGTACATGATAACCAGTAAGGTCAAAAGTTTTAAGTAATTAAGTAACCTAGGTTACAGTATATTATAAACACGGCTTACCCGAACGTGAATTTTTTCAAAGATATATACAACCGTATCCATATTCAAGTTAAAGTAATTACTTTAGCTTAAGCAATTACTTGTGAATTTTTTTTATGCAATAGAGGAGAATTTAAAAGAAGTGAGAACCGCCAAAGAAAGCAAAGCTAAGAATTCTAACTTTTTACAGTTCTAACTTCAACCAATTACTAAACTACATAATAAAAATCGTATCTTAAAAACTAACATTTGCTCAAGTAAACACCTTGACTTGTTTATAGATACGGGGGATAGTATTTACTTTTTAACTAAACATCATTAGCTAAACAAATTACCACTGAGTCTTGAAGCATTAAATTATGGACAACAGCTCCAAAAATACCGAAGCGAGCACTAAATATTTTCGAAAAATGCTTCCCCTAAAGGGGTTAAATAGGGGATGAAATTTTGTACGGAAATTCGTAAAGAAACTTAAAAATATAACATAATATCACGCCTGGAATCCCCATAGTACACCCACATTTCAGCAGTAATTCTAAAGTCAGTCTTTCTAAAGTAATTCTTTCTAAAATCACTCTTTCTAAAGTCACTCTTTCTAAAGTCATTCTTTCTAAAGTCACTCTTTCTAAAGTCACTCTTTCTAAAGTCATCCTTTCTAAAGTCATTCTTTCTAATGTCATTCTATCTGTCCATAGTATGTCTAAAGTTATTCTAAAGTCCCATGTAATAGGGGGCGAGCCTATTGCCACAAACCGAAATATATAAAATACAGACTCCGTGGCTGCCACTGATAAAATCCTGATGAAAAAAAAAACAATCTCACTTTGCCCGACCCGGGAATCAAACCCAGGAGCTCTTGCTCAGCAGTCGCGCTTGCGACCAACTTGCACTAGACCAACGAGGTAGTCAAAGTCAATGGAAAAATAGAATAGTCTGAAATCACCAAGACGCAATGTGCAAGCGTGGTGATCAATGCCGCTTTCTTCTTTGCACGTATGCGAACTTTTATAAATTAAAAAAAAAAAAAAAAAAACAAAAAAAAGATATTATATTGTATCTTATCCAAAATTTGATTTTGACTGTGTTACTCTTATTAACTTTTATTTTTATTAGTATTTTTTTTTATTTGACATTGACTTGTTTTTTTTTTGACGTTGTATTTCTGATTTGATGACATTGTATTTATTTTTATATTGTGATTTGTATTTATTTCGTGTTGCGTGACTTGTATTATTGTAACATGGGACAATCTGATATAAATGGATTTATTTGAATAAATACCAAGGAAACGTGAAAATATTGGTCCATATATGGCTCATCATCAACAATCTCCTGCCCTTATCCCAATTTATTTGGGGTCGGCGCAGCATGTCTTCTTCTTCCACACTTCTCTATTACTCGTCATCTCATCAGACACCTACTTTCTAGCCATATCATCTTTCACACAGTCCCTATATGTGTACCAGAAAAAAAAAACATTCGGTTGTTTATGAATAATTTATGCAATATTAGCAATTGGTTTAAAGGCGTATAAAAAAAACCGCATCAAAATCCGTTGCGTAGTTTTAAAGATCTAAGCATACATAGGGATAGACAGACAGCGGGAAGCGACTTAGTTTTATACTATGTAATGACTAGCAACCCGCCCCGGTTCCGCACGAGTGCAATGTAGACATTAATTTGGTGTCAGTGTGGAGTGATTCGTTGAACGGAACTGCTCCCGCATTTGAAATCTCTAATATCTTATAATTATGCCGTAAAGGCCAATTTAGATCTACATTAAATCAAAGCGTACAGACGGCGGGAAGCGACTTTGTTCTATACTATGTAAATATTACATTTGAATCGGATTATGTTAACAATTTCAAGTTTTAATTTTTTTTGCACGGTTACCAGGCCGCCAGGGCAACTGAAGGCCATTGCTCTTTCTAATTAGGTAACGTTTGGTAAACAGACCAAATCACCAGCTGATTAACAAAGCAAATATTAGATAACAGTTGTGGTTTGGTCCGTAATTATAGACTTTTACATAATTATAATTACGCTATACATATGTTGTTACCACGTATTTGTACATCATTCTCACATCGGCAATTTGAAAAAAAAAATCGGTTGTCTGTAAAGTCGGTTTACTGACGATAGTTGAACGTGACAACGTCACCGATTGTGCCTCTTTGTCGCTCGTTCCGCGCTCTCGCTTGCACTTCAAGCCTTAAATGGAACGCCTCAAAGCGAGGTAACGCCTCAGAGCGAGGTAACGCCTCAGAGCGAGGTAACGCCTCAGAGCGAGGTAACGCCTCAGAGCGAGGTAACGCCTCAGAGCGAGGTAATGCCTCAGAGCGAGGTAACGCCTCAGAGCGAGGTAACGCCTCAGAGCGAGGTAACGCCTCAGAGCGAGGTAACGCCTCAGAGCGAGGTAACGCTTCAGAGCGAGGTAACGCCTCAGAGCGAGGTTACGCCTCAGAGCGAGGTAACGCCTCAGAGAGGTAACGCCTCAGAGCGAGGTAACGCCTCAGAGCGAGGTTACGCCTCAGAGCGAGGTAACGCCTCAGAGCGAGGTTACGCCTCAGAGCGAGGTAACGCCTCAGAGCGAGGTAACGCCTCAGAGCGAGGTAACGCCTCAGAGCGAGGTAACGCCTCAGAGCGAGGTTATGCGTCAGAGCGAGGTAACGCCTCAGAGCGAGGTAACGCCGCATTTTTTCGTGCGTGCAGCCGGCTCCATCGAATTATAAGACGTTGTCAAGTCAAAAATAAAAAACTGCTGTTCCATACATTTTGACCGTGTAGGTATTGTCTTTTGTAGGAGACAGCTGTTTTTCTTTATAATTAAGGGGGGGTTCAGTATTATGTGTGAATACGTGGTAACCCTTTTCGCGACGGTGTCCCTTCCACCCCGTATAGTGCTAAGTACTACTTCCTTGGGAGAGTTCTTTCACAAATAAGCTCTACTACTATACATGCGAAGACATAATATTATGATAATTTCTCAGTGGCAGCCACTGAGTCTGGATTTATGCCCGGTTGAGGCAATAGGCTCGTCCCGTATTAAATGGGACTTCAACATAACTGGCGACAGGTGGGTGTACTATTAAGTACACCTCTGCCTAACCCTTCGATTTTCCCTTTTATTTATTTTTCATTCTTATTTTTTACATTATTAATTGAACGTGGCATCACTTTGGGCCCTATCAGAATACCAGCGCTGTGACTTTTTTAATGTTACAGCACCATGCTGAGATAGGTGCCTTTTGGCCTCGTACAGGACCAGTTTAGTTAGTTTTATTTTAATTTGTTCTTAAGTTTACTTTTTTAAATCCTGTTTTTATTGTCAAGTTACCACTTTGTTTTGTCAAGTGCGAGACTAATAAATACTTTTTCTTTCTTCTCTTTCTTTCTTTCAAGGCTTACAGGCATGATGTTATATTATACATAATTATGACATCCACCAACCCGCACTACGCCGTGGTGGACGTCCCACTCTATGCTTCCTGAATATTTGAATTCCTTCGTAAGCAATGCTTTAATTACGAGAACATGTATTTTGGATTACTATACCTCATACGTTATCATACGTTTATTGCTTAAAAAGTACAAGAAACAGGCTCGTCATGTTTTGATTATATTTGGACTTTAGACACTTGGTTAGACGATCAATATTCACCTGTCTAACTATGTAAAGAAATCTTAGTAGTTAATTTAGACCCCTTCCCTGGTTTCCGATTGAGCTGTTTTTTTAATAAGTTAGTTTTTTTCTAATTTCATACAGCAATTTGATTTGATCAAACTGAACGTGATCAGTATATCTAAACAGTGTTCGAGAGCTGTCAGCGTCAATAAATCTAATGACAGCTCTTAAACGCAGTTAAGATTTACTGAACGCGTTCAGATTCGTTGATGAAATTCGGTCTTAAATATGAAGCTGATTATTGTATAATGCGTTCAGATACTATTTTTCTTCAAATACTGTCGCATATTTAAAAAAAAGGCCGCTTGTTGCATTAGTAACTAACTAAGCTAATGATTTTCGACCCGAATCAATAATAAAATAGGTAGGTAATTTTTATATTTTTTCTTAATATCGGAAATCGATAAGTGTACACCACCCGTATTAAAACGCGGCCCGTCTAATACTAGCCCGATAACCGCGCTTTCACACACACAAACAAACGCAGACGTTTATTCGATAAACGGGTGATTCTCCTCTTTTGAAAAGGGCTTCATTCTGAAATAGTATCAAATTAAAACAACTAAAAAAAGCAGCGTTTATTATAATTGACCAGGTACCGTAATTTATAATGATTATTTGCGTCTTCTATGACAACTTCCTGAATTTTGACGAAGTTGCAAAACTACACCTTGTATATAACACCGCATAATTACAATAGTACACCGAGCATACAATCACATGCTTATCTGGAAAAGTAGATCTAGCCATATCTGATTGATTGCAGTTTTTGCTATCAATATTGTAATGTTGTGTATCATTTGGTATGAGGAGCTCGCGCCTAAATAATAACAGCTGCACGGATCAATCTTCGGGTTAAGCCGCGGTCGGCTAGGCTGGTCCGTTGACGAGTGATCACCCATTAGGGGCCATCCATAAACTACGTCACACGAAAGGAGGGGGTCGACAATTGACTTTCGCGGATGAAACGTCGTCGTTTTCATAGTTCTGTTATTTTGAGATTATATTGTTAATGTAATTGTATATTGTAATTGTTAGAACTAAGTGGCTGCTATGCCAGTTATAAATAATTTAAAGAGTGGGTTCAAAGTCCATGGACTCAAGATGATTAACTTTGATCTTTAATTAATCGTTTTTTGTTTTGTTAATCTCTTGCAATGTTTGATTTGATGTTAATTTTATTTAAAAAAAACTTTTTAATTAAAATAAAACAAATTTCGGAACTGCTGTTTTAATTCAATAATTATTTCTAGACGTAAAATATGTAACGTCACACTAGGGAGGGTCACAAATGTGACCAGCTGTGACGAGGACGGTGGGGGGTCAAAAATTATGAAATTCGTGACGTAATTTATGGATGGCCCCTTACATACATACCGAGTTTCCTCCGTGCCTCGGAAAGCACGTTAAGCCAATTGTGTCACCCGATGTGAAATGTTTTCTTTTAAGTAAATTGAAATTTGTATGGTGTGCATAATAAAGAATATTCTATCTATCTTAATCTAAAATTTATTAATTAATTCCAACCTTGTAAGACAAAATTATCATTCCGTTCTTTAGTTGTTCATTTATTAACTCGTGGACAATGGTGTGGGTTATATGTTTACCTATTTATGTAACTACTCATAATTTTAAACTCGAAACATGTAACAGTTTTTTTGTCCCTAATAAATAAAATAAAATAAATAAATAAGCCGTTGGTCCTGGTTTTCATTTGTAGATCTTTGACAGTCGTTGCAGGTAGTCAGTGGCCCGAAAGTCTGTCTTACCAAGGGGTATCGTATTACCCAGTACTAACTGGGTTGTGGAGGCCAGTTAGGCAGTCGCTGCATGTAAATACTGGTATACAGCTGCATCCGTTTAGACTGGAAGCCGACCCCAACATAGTTGGGAAAAGGCTAGGCTGATGATTACAATCTTGGGTACATGATAACCAGTAAGGTCAAAAGTTTTAAGTAATTAAGTAACCTAGGTTACAGTATATAAACACGGCTTACCCGAACGTGAATTTTTTCAAAGACAACCGTATCTATAGTCAAGTTAAAGTAATTACTTTAGCTTAAGCAATTACTTGTGAATTTTTTTTTATGCAATAGACGAGAATTTAAAAGAAGTGAGAACCGCCAAAGAAAGCAAAGCTAAGAATTCTAACTTTTTACAATTCTAACTTCAACCAATTGCTAAACTACGTAATAAAAATCGTATCTTAAAAAATGACATTTACTCAAGTAAACACCTTGACTTGTTTATAGATGCGGGGGATAGTATTTACTTTTTAAGTAAACACCATTAGCTAAACAAAATACCACTGGCTCTTGAAACATTAAATTATGGACAACAGCTCTAAAAATACCGAAAGCGAGCACTAAATATTTTCGAAAAATGCTTCCCTTAAAGGGGTTAAATAGAGGATGAAATTTTGTACGGAAATTCGTAAAGAAACTTAAAAATATAACATAATATCACGCCTGGAATCCCCATAGTACACCCACATTTCAGCAGTAATTCTAAAGTCAGTCTTTCTAAAGTAATTCTTTCTAAAATCACTCTTTCTAAAGTCACTCTTTCTAAAGTCACTCTTTCTAAAGTCACTCTTTCTAAAGTCACTCTTTCTAAAGTCACTCTTTCTAAAGTCACTCTTTCTAAAGTCACTCTTTCTAAAGTCATTCTTTCTAATGTCATTCTATCTGTCCATAGTATGTCTAAAGGTATTCTAAAGTCCCATGTAAAAGGGGGCGAGCCTATTGCCACAAACCGAAATATATAAAATACAGACTCCGTGGCTGCCACTGATAAAATCCTGATGAAAAAAAAAATAATCTCACTTTGCCCGACCCGGGAATCAAACCCAGGAGCTCTTGCTCAGCAGTCGCGCTTGCTACCAACTTGCACTAGACCAACGAGGTAGTCAAAGTCAATGGAAAAATATAATAGTCTGAAATCACCAAGACGCAATGAGCAAGTGTGGTGATCAATGCCGCTTTCTTCTTAGCATCAGAAAACACACTTGTGTAAATAAACACGTATGTATGTGAACTTTTATAAAAAAAAACAACATAAACAACCATTTTACCATATTTTTTTTAAGATATTCTATTGTATTCTATCAAAAATTTGCTTTTGACTGTTTTACTCTGATTAACATTTATTCTTATTAGTATTTAAAATTATTAATTTCCAATTATTTTTATTTGACATTGACATTGATTTGATTTTTTGTTATTTTTTAATTTTTGACCTTGTATTTCTGATTTGATGACATTGTATTTATTTTTATATCGTGATTTGTATTTATTTCGTGTTGCGAGACTTGTAATTGTAATATGGAAGAAACTGAAATAGATGGATTTATTTGAATAAATACCAAGGAAACGTGAAAATATTGGTCCATATATGGCTCATCATCATCATTCACCAGCCGTCATCCCAATTTATTTGTGGTCGGCGCAGCTTGTCTTCTTCTTCCATACTACTCTATTACTCGTCATCTCATGAGACACCTTCTTTCTAGCCATATCATCCTTCACACAGTCCCAATATGTGTGCCAGAAAAAAAAACAAAAACATTCGGTTGTTTATGAATAATTTATGCAATATTAGCAATTGGTTTAAAGGCGTTCATTTTGACCGTCTTAATTGTTGCCCGGCTGTCATTTGTGGATCTTTGACAGTCGTTACAGGTAGTCAGTGGCCCGAATGTCCAACGGGTACTGTATTACCCAGTATTAACTGGGTTGTGGAGGACAGATAGGCAGTCGCTCCATGTAAAATACTGGTATTCAGCTGCATCCGGTAAGACTGGAAGCCGACCCCAACATAGTTGGGAAAAGGCTAGGCAGATGATGATGTCAGAATTGTTACTCATTCCTTCTCTATATCTGAGGACCTACCTTACCGTACCACTAATTTATATACATAGTAATTAACTAAACAAACACGTCTAAAAACCTCAGCATAATTCGCAACACTACACCAAACACGCTTATATTAAACAAAAACACTACATTTCAATTTCCTATTTCACTTCACGACACAATAACGACTTCGTCGAAAACAAAAGCTTATCATTTACACGTTTATAATTAGTTAACATACAACAATGCTATTTACAAATCACGTAGTACGTAGTAAACATATAAAATTGTAACGAACGCGACTGCCCCGTCCGCGGTCTCGTATCATACTGACGAAATAAAAAAATATTTGCTGGTAAAGCTACGTGTATATTGTTGATAAGGTAATCGAGCATTTCGAAAACATAGACGCGACTTTTGGGAGGGAAAAAAATGTCAGTTGGACGACATAAAATCTCGCCTGTATTTCTCGAAGGGTTAGGCAGGTATACCTACCACATAGTACACCCGCATTTAGTAAATTATGTTTAAGTCCCATGTAATTGGGAACCTGTTGCCGTCAAACGGGCAAAAATTTTCCGACGATTGACTTCGTGCATATGTGGAGTAATTAGGAAGCCTAGCCTAATCATTTTATTATCTACTACTTAATTACACACATCAAACATTATCAAGGAACTGTCTTTTCTTAAGCTGCGATAGGTTAACACACGGGCACCTGCAAAACGAGCCACGGTTTCGAAGATTACACCGGAGAGTGTAGGATTTTTATTATTTACATACACTATACATTTTATATATAACATCACGCTTGTAATCTTCGCAGGGTTAGGCAGTTTCGAAAGAGTGGGAAAAATGGAAGACTGACATATAAGTTCAACATGGCGCAGCCGGTAGAATTCTTCGTGAAATACTTGAAGTAGATAAACTTTGTCGTGCGATTGATAAATTTCGAAAGTGGTGATTAACTAACGAATATAAGGGAATTATTTACCTAATCTACAATGGAAAGTGTACTGCCGCCACCGCCTCCATTTTTAACCGACTTCAAAAAAAGGAGGAGGTTCTCAATTCGGTTGTATGTTTTCTTTCGGAAGTCGGTGGCAAAAAAGTCAATGAAACAAACAATAGTCACCGACTTCCGAAAGTAAAGTTATTTTCCACTTTTTTAGTGTTTTTTTTGGAAGTCGGTTTTTTTTTTGCAAAAAAGTTTTGTTTTAACAACAATGTGGAGAATTCTACATCAGGAAACATCTCGTAAGAGTGGGAAAAATGGAATACTGACATATAAGTTCAACAGGCAGAGGTGTACCTAATATTACACCCACATTTCGCCAGTTATGTTTTAAGTCCCATGTAATAGGAGACGAGGCTATTGCCACTTTGCCCGACCCGGGAATCGAACCAGAACCTCATGCTCATCACTCGCGCTTGCGACCACTCGACTAAAGAGAGATTTTACTGAAATTTAGTAAGTAACTAAAATAATTACAAGTTGAAAAGATGTTAAGGAGTCGTATGTCTTGGTATGGACATGTGATGAGGACGGACGAACACATGTGACTAAAAGAGTGATGGATGTAGAGAGAGAGGAAGATCAAACAAAAGATGGATGGATTGTGTGAAGAATGTTATTATTGTGAAATAAAAACGAGTGAATGAGACTGACGAATGATAGCGGAGAATGGAAGAAATAAATTAAACAATAATAATAAAATAAGTAGTATTGATGAGTACAGCAGTCATCGTGCCGATAGTCGTGTCGGCCAATGGCTTAATAGCCAAGAGCCTCGACCAACATCTCAAACTCAAACTCAAACTCAAAGCATTTATTTCAATTAGACCATTACAGGCACTTTTGAATGTCAAAACACAAAAAAATAAACTAAGCTACAGTCCCAGTCACAGGGCATAATAACTTGTGAAAGTACTGTAGTTGCCCATTCGAAAGCGTAGATCTCTATGGAGAAGAATGGGCAAGAAACTCCATGGACACTCTTTTAAATCATTATGTTGTTACAAAGTCTCGGTTACATCATTCATGTCGAGATTAAACATAGATGTGAGAACGATGTAGAAAGACGTGCGAGTAAGAGCGTCCAGAATAAAAAAGATAAAATTAACAATTCAAAAATACAATAATCCATGGCAGCTGCGAGATGACCAGTCACAACTGACAGCGCCCGTTCACGAACATGACGCATGGATCAGCCATCATTCAACTCAACCATTTTGGAGGGAACTAAACGACCCGACACACGCGCCACCATCAGCGAGACATTTGAGTGAGCATGACATTTCTCAACCGCCAGGGCAAATTCGAGTCAGTAAAAGATGTAAATGGTAGCTTTATCGTACATAGAACTCACACATGTGCTATGCAATTATATAATACTAAGAGACTGAATCTATACAATGCAAAGATATGTTTACAATCTTCTGCAGCTTCCACAATAACTTCACAAAGTAATCAATTAGTTTGCCCCTATGGTTGTGGAGCAGGACCAGCATTGAGCCAAGCATTTTTATCATCAATGTAATCTCCCAACTTATAGTATGCTTGCCTACATAGTGTGCGTTTTATACAAGATTTAAATTTCGTCTCATTCAGTTGTAGAATGCCGGGAGGAATTTTATTGTAACATTTTAAACAGTACCCCATGAAAGATGAGTCTACTTTAGCTAGCCTGAAACCTGGCTGAACTAGATAGTCTCTATCTGAGGAGGCTCTCGCTTGGCGGCTGGATCAAGGGCTTGATTCAGAAAGCAGTACTTCTGGGCACGGCGCGTATTGTTAGGAGGTTCCTCTCTCAAGAGCCCTGACCGCCGGTAGCTCGGACCATATTCCTGGTGCCGGTGGGCTACTATTTTTTAAACACTGTTTTAAGCTTTACGGTTTATAAGTGAACTCCCGAGCTCCCGATATAAACATTAATCGCGGAAAATATCCCGTAAGTGATAGTGTAAGTTCTAGTATTTTTTATATTTTTAAATGTTTTTTTTTATGTTTTTTGTAAGAAATATTTAAAAATGTAAACGATAAGAAGAAAAAATGAATAAAGGAATAAAATAATGTTGTTTTAAGATGAAAAGAAGAAAATTTGGTTTCAAAATCAACGAAGTCCGGATCTGTGCCCGGTTGATGGCAATAGGCTCGCCCCCTATGAGTGGGTGTACTATTAGATAGGCTCTGCCTAACCCTTCAGGGATGTTGTAATGCTAAAAAAAAAAAAACTCTAAACAAATATCATTAACACGACGTAGGTATGTTATTTTATCGCCGCAGTTTTATCAGAACACGCCTTGTGCGTCGTGACTACTCATTTAGTATATAACAATACATGATTCTGTGTTATCATTAAAATCGTGTTGGTATAAAAGGTTGATTCGACTGGTTGACGTATTGGAGTTTCAAATGTCTATTCTAAAAACTTGAGCGTGAACAGCACTTAACACTTGAAAATTCAACATTAATTCGCCAATTAAATTAAATACTTTTTAACTAGCGGCTCAGCTATGTTTTTCACGGTCTTTACAACTTGAATATCATTCATCTATTCACCATCATAAATCATTATAAATTAAAAAAAAAAACACGGTCTCGACGTCATTTTTTTTTTCTCAGCAAACAACCCTTTCGTATGATACCCATATCATGGGAATGCATAAAAAATAACTACGCCATGTTTGGGAGTCCATATTAGATTTAGAATGACGTCACATAGCTAACCATGTAATTGTCAAATAACTAGTCCGCCATGTTTGGGAGTCCGCCATATTAGATTTAGAATGACGTCACATAGCTAACCATGTATTGTCATCCAAACTGAACAAGTTTACAAAATTTCAGCTCAACCGGAAACCGGGAAGTGGGTAAAATTTTACTTATAAGATTTTTTACATAGTTCGTTACAGGTGGAAGCTAGCCGTGTTAAAAACCTTCTAAAAAAACTCTATAAGCGATGATGACAACCTTCAAAACGTCAAAATTCATTACAGAGTTTAGAAGAACAATGTGGTCACACAGTCTGGACACGAAAAGCATTATAAATAATAGATACAGATATTTTACTCACATGCATGCCATACAAATTAACAAAAACACACATTATTTTGGCTGTTAAATTAATAACTTTAGTCTATAAGACGCTATGGAAACACTATGTCAATTTGCTGTAATATAGCAATTCAGACGCACTCAAAAACAACAGCTGTATCTTACAAAACTGCAATACCTACACGGCCCACTATCAAAATGTATGGACCAGCTGATTTTTTTAAAATAACCGACGAAAAATTTCTATGTGGGGGGTTCAGACTGATGTAATGAGTATGTGGTTTCCGTTTTCGCGTCGGTGTCCCTTCCACTCCGTATTATCTATACTTAATATTATAAAGCTGAAGATACTTAATATTATAAAGCTGAAGAGTTTGTTTGGTTGAACGCGCTAATCTCAGGAACTACTGGTTCGTATTGAAAAATTCTTTTAGTGCTGGATAGCCCATTTATCGAGGAAGGCTATAGGCTATAAAACGTCACGCTGCGACTAATAGCGGAGCATTAATCAAAAATGTTACGCAGACGAAGATGCGTGAGTCAGCTAGTTATAGAATAAAAAGTGAAGAAAAAAAAGCCGCAGATAAAAAAAATAAAGACAATATGACCGTACCTTTACTTTTATAGCAACGATTTTGCAAAGCCAGTGATTTGCATATATTATGTTTATATGTGTTTACATGCAGTGCCAAGTCGAAGTTAAATAGACAAAAGGTCTACCTTACAATGATAAAATAAATTGATTACTAAATATATACTATTACCGAGTGAATTTCGCGCGACGATAATTTAGGGCAAAAAACTAACCATACTTGAAAAAAAGCTCTTAGTTAAACTAAAAACTAGGTTTTGCCCGCAACCTTCGTCCGTGTGGTGATAATTGAGGTATTTTTCTTTTGTAAAAACAGAATTTGCAAATATTCAGTACGAGAAACGCTCGTCTTTCTTATATAATAAAATAAATAAACAAATAAACATACACACTAAACCGTTTAGAGAATGCAAATCGTTGCTGATTAAGTGGATAGACAAGTTATGCTACGATGAAGTAGAGAATCTTCTATTAAATATTAGGTAAAACCGCATCCGTATAATACATCCACACACATTCACACACACACACACATCCATACATACACACTCACGTACGCACACACATACACACACACCAACAGACTATTGATAATAAATTAAATAAAAAATATTAATTCATAAACTTTTGTTTAGTTCATGTTACACTAATTGTAAGACATAAAAGAGCGGCGCCTCCTGGCACAGGCATCTATATGCTTAAAAGGAGACGCCACCAACTGTATAATGTACAACGTGTAATAATGAAATAAAACATTTTTGATTGATTTTGATTTTGATTTTTTTTTTTGCGATAAATGGAAGTGTTATTAATTAATCTAAAAACTAGCTGTTGCCAGCGTGAAATAATTATTATAAAATATTACCACCCTATTTGAATCTGATGTTGTCAAAAATTTCAAGTTTTTTTTTGGCACGGATCCCTAATCCTTTCTGCTTCCGGATGCTGGCACAGCTGTGTGGGCCGGAATATCGCAAGACTGGAGCCCGGACAGACTGAGGAGAAGATGGCGGGACGCCTTGGATGGCTTTCTCGCGAATTTGCGAGAGGAAGCACACCATCGAGTGAAGTGGAAGGAATGGGGGGAGGGCTTTGCCCAGGAGTGGGGCAATGCGGGCTTCTTCTTCTTAGCGTATCGATGGCGAAAAAGTTCAAATGTTATGTTTAGCCCAAAACTCAGCCACGCGAACTCCGCTCACTGATGCAGTAAGCAGATCATCAAGTGCGCAGGTGAAGATGGAAGGTGTTCCATTGTCTGTGAGTAAACGCCGCATACGCACTTGAGGTCTGAGTCGTCCATGAACCCCCATTTGCAGAGTTTGTCTTTGCTCCGGCCGACTTGGGTTCGAAGTCTGTTTAGACGTTTCCAAGTCGGCGACGGCAATGCGGGCCAACATCGTCGACTTCATCTCTGTTCTCTGGACAAGATTGAGGTCAAGAGTAGGCCCCATTTAATATTTAAAAAAAAAAACATTAAAGAAAAAAACAGTTTTTACAATGAATCTTCTGTCCAAATACTTTGCATGACAAGTGTCAAACCACACATTATTAAGTTAAGCTAGGTAGCACAACGAGTTACAATGACATCATGCATACAGTGACGAATACCCGATGTTTTTGTTTTTACTTTTTTTTTTGTTCGTATAAGTACTTACTATGCAAGATTGTCAGAAAATTGAAATGTCAGTCCAATGATTAGATTGTGAATTTTTTATTTTGTTGTTAGTTTTATTGCCTTGCTGGTCGAGTCGCAAGCGCGACAACTGAGCATGAGGTCCCATTCGATGCCCAGGTCAGGCAAAGTGTTATTGGGTTTTTCCATCAGGAATTTCTCAGTCAGTCAGCCATGGATTCTGGATTTATGCCCGTTTGATGGCAATAGGCTCGCCCCTATTACATGGAACTTAAACATAACTGACGAAATGTGGGTGTACTATTACTATTATGTTGGGGATTACAAGCGTGATGTTATGTTATGTTTGATATGTTTATAAAAGAAAGAAAGATATATATATATAAAGAGATACATATATATACTCGTATATATGGAAACTTATGAGATGACGACTAATAGAGAAGTTTGGAAAAAGGAGAATTTAATCAATATTGTAAAATAGTTGTTTCAATTTTTGGTACACAATACAGTATATTCTATTCTATTCGAAAATAACACTTTGACCGACCAAGTTAATTATTGTATGTATTGTGCAACAAGCGTCATATTTTTAACGACGTAAACATCAATTGTCAAGTAACGAGCTAAATTAGACAAAGTCCAAGTTGCTTATAAATTGTAAACATTCTACGTGCTCAGTTCAGGGTCACGAACGCACAGAGCATGGTATTGCAGCATCTAGACATGGCAGTACCTACTTATGTACTTATAAAATCCTTGGCGTCGAAAATGCGTTCTTTCTTTATCTTATGGTTAGTGCCAAACCTGGTGTCAGAGCTTTTATGCCGCCCATGGGCCTCTGACTTGGCTTCACATGCCGTCGAGAAATATCTCTCAGGCATGCTGGTTTCCTCACGAAGTTTTCCTTCACCGAAGCAAGTGAAGCAAAAAAACGGACACCGATCGGAGAACAGGCGAGCGCGAGAACGAGATGGCGAGAAACCAATCACATTCACGCTTCTCGGGTGTTCTCGGCGTGAGTCTATAGGGCCCTTAAAACTAGGTAAGATTATTTGATCAAATATTCAGAAAAACAATTTGAACATTGTTAGTTCTTAGCTTAGAATTCAGTACGTTGCCGTTCTTTAATCACGTGAAAGAGAAAGAAAAAGTATTTATTAGTCTCGCACAGGACAAAACAAAGTGGTATTTTTACAATAAAACGAACATTTAAAAAAAAGAAAACTTAAAAACAGATTAAAATCAAACTAACTAAACTGGTCCTGTACGAGGCCAAAACGCACCTATCTCAGCATGGTGCTGTAACATTAAAAAAGTCACAGCGCTGGTATTCTGATAGGGCCCAAAGTGATGCCACGGTCAGTTGATAACGTGAGGTTTTTAGACCATTTTTATACCCCCCCCCCCCTTGGTGATACTTCGTGAGGTTTACAGCTACCTCTCCTACCCCTCCCAACATCACGTGTATATTTTATTATTAAAAAGGCTGATAGTTTCGGAAACTGCTTTAACAAACTCAAACTCAAAGCATTTATCTCAATGAGACCATTACAGGCACTTTTGAATGTCAAAACACAAAAAATAAACTAAGCTCCAGTCACAGGGCATAATAACTTGTGAAAGTACTGTAGTTGCCCATTCGAAAAGAAAAATTAAAAAATATCGGATATTTTAGAAAAAAAAAACGCTTGCTCGGAATTTTAAGTAATTATTGAGAAAAAAAAATTTACACGTCACACATTACGTTCATTTTTTCGTCCCACCCCGTTCGAACCTCGCGTGGTTAAAGGACGACTCCTACGCAAAACAATAGCGTAGGTGGTACCCCCAGACAAGTAGAATTTTCAATGCTAAAATATATTTTGACTCCCACTACATACAAGAAGAAAAAGTAATTAAATAAGCTTACAATATTATACTTTCGTAATTATTTTCGAGGAAACTTCATCAATTTGATGAAACAATTATTTTTCTGTTTTCTTTTTTTGGAAATTTTCTGAAGCTTCTTTTGAGTGGGTGAGCATAAAAGGATTTTTTCTTTCGTATTTGCTATTATAAAAATAACTCATAGCATAGCCAGCCTATAATGTTCCCGGGGTTGAGTACCCAGCCTTTCTAATATAATAATCCTATAATTTTCCCCCCATCTCACCTATATATACAGGGTGTAGTGACAGCGACGCTAAGCCGGATACCACGTGATCTGTACACCATTGTGAACCGCACCATACAGAAATTTTTCGTCGGTTATTAAAAAAAAACACCTGTTCATTACATTTTGACGTGTAGGTATTTCAGTTTTGTAGGAAACAGCTGTTGTTTTTTTAATAACCGACGAAAAATTTCTATGTCGGGTTCAGATTGATGTGCTGAGTATGTGGTTTCCGTTTTCGGTACGGTGTCCCTTCCACCCTGTGTAATGGTCCGCTCTTTTAGGTCGCAGCGTGATGTTTCATAGCCTATAGCCTTCCTCGATAAATGGGCTATCCAACTCTAAAAGAATTTTTCAATTCGAACCAGCAGTTCCTGAGATTAGCGCGTTCAACCAAACAAACAAGCAAACTCTTCAGCTTTATAATATTAGTATAGATTATATAATATATATATATATATATATAGTATAGATACATTAAAAGGTAAAACCCACAACGTTAACAAAGCAGTATGCAGCACAATGCTGTTAACCCGACCTTTGTATCGCAACCAAGGCAACGTAATGTTTTCGTTACAAATCCTGCCAAGGTAAAATACAGCAAATCTGTTTAAAACTTTGTAAATACATGTTTTAAGTTTATAATTACAGTGTTCGAGGTGAAATTAACGGCTCTGCTAATTGAAGAGTAGGTTTTACTCGCAGCTTGACTTACGCGAAGATCGGAAATTAACCTGCGAAAACGTGCTACCAGGACAAGAAGCATCCAAAGTCCTAATTCCAGGTCATCGCCTACCAAAATTCGTTCAACGGTATTTAGCAGACAGACAGAATTACTTTTGCATTTATATTATTTGTATATATTGATCAAGCTAAGGTCTGAGGAGGTGGTGGCTGAATAATAACAACCGCTCGGGTCGATCTTCATGTTAAGTCGCGCTTGCCTAGGTTCGTCCGTGGATGGGTGACCACCCATTACATACCGAGGTTCCTCCGTGCCTCGGAAAGCACGTTAAGCCGTTGGTCCCGGCTGTCGATTGTGGATCTTTGACAGTCGTTACAGGAAGTGAGTGGCCCGAAAGTCTGACAACCAGTCTTACCAAGGGGTATCGTATTACCCAGTACTAACTGGGTTGTGGAGGTCAGATAGGCAGGCGCTCCATGTAAAATACTGATATTCAATTGCATTCGGTTAGACTGGAAGCCGACCCCAATATTAAAAAATTGTTGAAATTCGAAGAAACTTCTGCGGAAGCCCTAACTTGAATCTACATGAAGGTATACATGGCATAATTAGCTAATTCGATGTCAGTCATGCAAACATCCATTGAAATCGTAATAAATACTTCCGGTACATTACGGAAGTCATTTGTTAGGCCATAAACCAGAATTATTAGGTACGTGCAAATTATATCTGAAGAAAAACAAGTTATGGAACGTTTGATTGGGTTGTCGAGCTCAGAAAGACAGTCACTCCATGTAAAATACTGGTATTCAGCTGCATCGCGCTAGACTGGAAACTGACTTCAATAGACACTGTTTTAAGCTTTCACGGTTTATAACTGAACTTTCACTATCACTTACGGGATATCTTCCGCGATTAATGTTTATATTGAAACCGAATTCCAGTAGTGCGCGTAGCAAAAGACAAAGAAAGAGGGTAGATAGATTTGTCTGCGCCTAACAAGTTTTTACCATCCACCCGATACCAACCATCTCGTGATCATGGCGCTTGCAACAGCGTCGAAATATCGGGAGCTCAATATAAACATTAATCGCGGAAGATATACCGTAAGTGATAGTGACTTCAATAAAGTTGGGAGTAGGCTACGCAGATGAATTTTTATCAGCCTTTGGGGTGGTATAAAATAACCCCCACGAGTAATATGTATACAGGGTGCAAGGCACACCGACGCTAAAACGCTCACCACGTATTCAGTACATCATTTCGACTCCCACCCCCACATAGAAATTTTCCTCGGCTACATAACCTCGATGTTTAACATGACACAACATCACGATTGTAATCCCTGAAGGGGGCACAGGTGTATTTAATATAGTACACGAACATTTCATTTTTAACACGTTCAGACTGGCGTGTACCACCGTGGAGCACGGAGTATTTGCTGACACGGCGAGGTGTACCACCGGTGGCCACGTCATACTTTCAATATTCTAAGAAATTCGTGCCGCTTTGAGAGAAAGTGTTGTATTTACCGTCCCCTATTAAAATTGACAAATTTTCATAGTGCAGCTCAGGAGGTGCATATTATTTCGAAAAGTATGCAAAAATCAATGTTGAAAAATTGTATTTTGGTTCATGGGGCGGTGATGTACCACCGGTGGCCATATGAAGATTTGCGCCGTAGGATACCAAGTA
Source organism: Standfussiana lucernea (assembly GCA_964057025.1). Taxonomy (NCBI): domain Eukaryota; kingdom Metazoa; phylum Arthropoda; class Insecta; order Lepidoptera; family Noctuidae; genus Standfussiana; species Standfussiana lucernea. The sequence goes on from OZ059813.1 coordinate 3,690,985, forward strand.
CCTACTCATGAGGTGCCGGTCTTAACGTGTTAATCTCATGTTATAGGGGGCGAGCCTATTACCAACAACCAATCACAAAACCGGCGGCTAGTTAAAAATACTTGATAGAAAATCTTAATCCTCATCAGTGGTCTTTGCTCCGGCGGACTTAGCTTCGAAGTCAATATAGAGATTTTCAAGCCAGCCGCGACAACTCAAACCGAAGCCTATGTAACCTTGTAATCTACCTATACCCTAAGTCCTTACGTAGCACGGTAGTACGGCTGTCATGCCAATTTCAATGACAGCTGTCAAACGCAAATCTGAAGGTCGATTATATTCCTACTTCAATTCGTGTTCAATTACATAAGTTCGTCGTTCGAGAGATAGTGTTATGTAAATTTAATAGATGGGACTATACAAGGTGTAAACGGACCCATTACGAAGCCGTCAACGAATCTTTCTGTACATCAAACTAAGAAAAGTAGTAAAACTTGTGAAAAAGTTGGAACTTTGACCTCCAATATCTCCGTAACTAGAAGGTTCCCAGATATGGTATGGAACAAAAAAAGTATCGCAAAGACGGGAAGATTAAGTGCCGTTCGGCTTCGTTAAGGGCAGTTTTACACCCATTATGTGGGTTGCATAACTTCACCATTGTAGCCTAAGCCAGTTAGGTTTTCACTCTGGACTTTTTTTTACCGCTTTACGACTTACTTATAAAAATTATGAGGACGAGGCTAGCACTTACAAAGCTAGGCTTATACCCAATTGGGCACGCCACAATTGCGGCGGATGCGGGAATCCCAAGCAGATTCCCGGCCACCGTAGGCGCGGGCTTGCGGACGGCGAGCAATCTTCCACGCGTGCCTCAAAGAGATGTCAGCACAAACTGACGGGAACCATTAGGACCGATGCCTACCAGGGCTGCGGATTTGTTCGAAAGAGTTACCGTGGTCCTTGGCACCTTGGCACAGGCAAGTGAAGGAACACGGGTGGGTTTCAGTTAGTAAGAGTCTGACACGCCCTCCCGCTCCACCCAGAGCGGGAGAGGTCATTTGATGATCTCCCACCCAAAAAAAAAGGCTTATACCCAATAGTAGGTGAACTCCAGCTGTGGATAAAGATGAAGAATAAAACTTTTTTACAAAAAAATAACCAATTTCCAAAAAAATGGAGAGGAATGGAGAACACGTACCTTTTGTAAACTTACACTGTCACCCACGGGATATTTTCCGTGATTATTATCATTTTTTTTTATATGGCCGCAGCTTGCCAACTCGCTAAAGTTGGTTTACTGCTTAACCGGACTATCCTGTGGCGACCTCAAATGAATTTAAGGCGCCCAGCCAGGGCTTACAAACTAAGATACGATATTATTAATTTTTGTGAGCTCCCTTTAAGTACCTTTTGGCTTCGATAAGCGTATTTTCACACCTCATTTATTTATACAGGATGTAGGTAGGAACCCGATAACATAACAGTTTTCAGCTCTGGACAATGGTTTGTTTCAGTGATTATTATTATGTAACGCATATGTTACAGAATAGATTAAAAATAGCACGCTCGCTATCGTAACAGATAAATTAATGTTGAACATTGTTTAATACGGAAACTGTAGTTACAATGTAATGCAGATTTTATAATAGACAACATGATTTGTCTTGATAATCGTTAGCCAGAAAAGGCTAAGACCTCTTTGCGTCTTACGTTCGTTCATTAATTCCTTCACTCACTCACTCATTCACTCACCCGCTCACTCACTGATAAACAACTCAAAGCCTAGGCTTAGTTGCCGATGAGTTGGATACACGGCACAAGAGTCCCTCATTTAAATAAGGTATTTTTTCCGATTGGAAATCCCAGCAAGCACACGGCTTGCCTTACTAAAATTTAACTGTCTTCCAAAAAAAAAAAAAAACAGAAAAAGTGGAAAATTACTTTTCTTTAGGAAGTCGGTGACTATTGTTTGTTTCATTGATTTTTTTGCCACCGACTTCCAAAATTAAAGTTATTTTCCACTTTTAGTTAATATTTTACCCTTTTTAGTTATCGCATCACACACAAATCCTTGTCAAGTATCAATTTCGCAATTTCTTTTACTTGGATGACATATTTTTCCAGCTATTTTGATTTCAAAACCAAACTGCTGAACCGATTTCGATGAAATTTCTATGGGACCAATCGGGAAGTAGATCCATTCAGATAGAAGAAGAATTTTTCAAATCGGTTCATAAATGACGAAGATATGAGGTAACAAACACAAAAAAAAAACATACAACCGAATTGAGAACCTCCTCCTTTTTTTGAAGTCGGTTAAAAATCATGAGGACGAGGCTAGCACTAACAAAGCTAGGCTTATACCCAATTGGGCACGCCACAATTGCGGCGAATACGGGAATCCCAAGCAGGTTCCCGGCCACCGTAGGCGCGGGCTTGCGGACGGCGAGCAATGGGTAGCTCGCCGTCCGGTAAGGACCAGGCCCGGGTCTTCCACGCGTGCCTCAAAGAGATGTCAGCACAAACTGACGGGGTCCATTAGGACCGATGCCTGCCAGGGTTGCGGATTTGTTCGAAAGAGTTACCGTGGCCCTTGGCACCTTGGCACAGGCAAGTGAAGGAACACGGGTGGGTTTTAGTCATTAAGAGTCTGACTCGCCCTCCCGCGACCCAGAGCGGGAGAGGTCATTTGATGATCTCCCAACCAAAAAAAAAAAGGCTTATACCCAATAGTAGGTGAACTCCAGCTGTGGATGAAGATGAAGAATAAAACTTTGTTACAAAAAAATAACCGACTTCCAAAAATATGGAAAGGAATGGAGAACAAGTACCTTTTGTAAACTTACACTGTCACTCACGGTATATTTTCCGTGATTATTATTATTTTTTTATATGGCCGCAGCTTGCCAACTCGCTAAAGTTGGTTTACTGCTTAACCGGACTATCCTGTGGCGACCTCAAATGAATTTAAGGCCCCCAGCCTGGGCTTACAAACTAAGATACGAGATTATTAATTTTTGTGAGCTCTCTTTAAGTACCTTTTGGCTTCCATAAGCGTATTTTCACACCTCATTTATTTATACAGGATGTAGGTAGGAACCCGATAACATAATAGTTTTCAGCTCTGGACAATGGTTTGTTTCAGTGATTATTATTATGTAACGTATATGTTACAGAATAGATTAAAAATAGCACGCTCGCTATCGTAACAGATAAATTAATGTTGAACATTGTTTAATACGGAAACTGTAGTTACAATGTAATGCAGATTTTATAATAGACAACATGATTTGTCTTGATAATCGTTAGCCAGAAAAGGCTAAGACTTCCTTCATTAATTCCTTCACTCACTCACTCATTCACTCATCCGCTCACTCACTGATAAACAACTCAAAGCCTAGGCTTAGTTGTGGATGAGTTGCATACATGGCACAAGAGTTCCTCATTTAAATAAGGTATTTTTTCCGATTGGAAATCCCATCAAGCACACGGCTTACCTTACTAAAAAATAACCGACTTCCAAAAAAAAAGTGGAAAATTACTTTTCTTTAGGGAGTCGGTGACTATTGTTTGTTTCATTGATTTTTTTGCCACCGACTTCCGAAAGTAAAGTTATTTTCCACTTTTTTTTGGAAATCGGTAATTTTTTTGCAAAAAAGTTTTTATTTTACTCTTTTTAGTTATCGTATCACACACAAATCCTTATCAAGTATCAATTTCACAATTTCTTTTACTTGGATGGCCTTTTTTTTCCAGCTATATTGATTTAAAAACCAAACTACTTTACCGATTTTGATGAAATTTCTATGGGACTAATCGGGAAGTATATTCTTTCAGATAAAAGAATAATTTTTCAAATCGGTTCATAAATGACGAAGATATGATGTAACAAACACAAAAAAAAATATATATACAACCGAATTGAGAACCTCCTCGTTTTTTTTAAGTCTGTTAAAAAAACATTATAATATAAAGAAAGAAAGAAAAACGTTTATTGGCACACGCCACCAGTACAAAATACACAATATAAAAAAGCAAATATAAAACTAACCAAGAAATATTGTGTGACTCACAGCTACGCCAAATAGGCCCAGTTCAGCAAAATGCCGGACAACTAGTGCCCGACGCTGGTTTTCAACTGAACCTATATGGTGAGTGTGCGGATGTCAATATATTTCAATAATAATAAATGAATATTGTGAATATGAAGATACTATGATCGTACAATTTATTCTAGCGACACCACAACACATATTTTAGCTTTAGAAATAGCACAAATTATAATACTCTAGTATCAGCCTACGCGTTACACGTACGTAGATTACTCCCCAAACTTAAAATGTTTGAAATTGATTTTTTCAAAGATCATCTGTCTCTTTTAAAGAGTTTGGTATTTCAACAAAGACTTTATTCCTGTTCATTGGTGGTTGTTGCTGGCCACTATGACCACTGGCGGCTACCACTGGTCACTAACCACTATCAATAACCACTGGTGGATATCACTTACCAGTGGTGGGTATCACTGACCAGTGGTGGGTATCACTGACCAGTGGTGGGTATCACTGAGCAAAGACGGCTATCACTGACCAATGATGGCTGTCACTAACCAGTGATGGGTGTCACTAACCAGTGATGGCTGTCACTAACCAGTGATGGCTGTCACTAACCAGTGATGGCTGTCACTAACCAGTGATGGCTGTCACTAACCAGTGATGGCTGTCACTAACCAGTGATGGCTGTCACTAACCAGTGATGGCTGTCACTAACCAGTGATGGCTGTCACTAACCAGTGATGGCTGTCACTAACCAGTGATGGCTGTCACTAACCAGTGATGGCTGTCACTAACCAGTGATGGCTGTCACTAACCAGTGATGGGTGTCACTGATCACTAATTATTGTCTCGACTTAAGAGTCATATTGTGAGGGCTTTAATTGGTAACTAGCTTTTCCTATCTAGCACTACACCATCACGCCTTACCCCACAAGGGGTACGCAGAGATTCTTTATTTCTCACCGGTCCTCACGATCTTGCCAGCGACATAAACGTTCTGTGAGATAAACCTTTCATCTCGTCGTTCCAAGTTACTCGCCTTAAAACTCGCTGAGGGTAGTTTATCGTAGTCGATTACTGAGTACTTGTCTGGGGTTATTATAAGTTGTGGGTACAGAGATTTCCTATAACAGTTATATTAATGGATAATGACCGATAATCGATATTTTAAGTATAAAAAACTGATAGTATTAGCTCCAAAATTCGAAAGTTTGTAACTTTCTTACGACGGGTAAGAAAACTGACAAATCATTCCGCGTAGGTTGTGCTTTGTTACTTTAATTCAACATCCTCGAGGTAGAAGCGCAGGGTAGTCCGCGAAATTGAAAATTTCTTACGTTTTTTGCAATTTGCGAGTCAGTGTCAGGCTGTGTGTTGATTAAAATATGTTTCGCGACCGTAACAAACATGGCTTTACCGAGCTAAAATCATAAAAATCATCAATACGACCCTCTAAGTTCATTTAATCCTGATGAATGACATTTTCATGAGCCATATTTGCTGACACACAAACATACAAGCTGACACTGACGTGAATTTCGCGGGCTGCCCTCAGCGCATACTCCTTAATCAAATACCCACCTATATTCATCTCTAGTCTCGTCGCTAGAAGACGAAGTATATGCCCTGACTCTCTCAGCCGAAGGCGCTGTTTTAATAATAATATTTTCGGGAGTATCACAGATAATCTCAGATCCTTTATACAACCGCCTCTTCGACTTCATGAACACGTCATCGTTTTCCGAATCAGTTTTGACGCCAGACTCTCGCAATTCACCGATTCGTTTTTGACTGAAAGTTAACGGCGTCGAACTTCGCCTTTTCGGAAATGTCGACATGAATTTCATAAAATTCTCCTCGATCATTGCTGTTGGTGACACTTTTTCTTTAGAACGATCTCCAAGAGGGATCTTTGGGAGCTCAAGGCATTTAAGTCTAGGAGATTTTTTTATTTCAATCTTGTAAGGACTCGAAGCTAGACTCTTGCTCATTTGTCTTTTGATCTTCGGTTTTTTTTCCATTTTGAAGGAGGAAGTCGACGCAGTATTGCGACCCAGCGTCTCTTTCCTCCGTAAGAAATCTAGGAATCTGCTGTCTCTTTCTGGCGTTTCATCGCTGGAATCATGGTCTTTGGACAGAATTTCGATTGACTCCATAAATTGTGCCCATTTTGTTTTTCGTGTTTTTGCTTTTTTTGGGACTTGGTAGACGAGTTTTCTATCGATACTTTGCCTTTTAGGGGAGTAATCTGATATCGACATTAGGGGTGAACTACAGGATGATGGTTCCGATATTTTTAGCACTAAATATTTAGCGTAAGTGCAAAAGGAGGGTAGTTGAAAAAAAATATGTTAAAAATTGTTACCTTGTGTTGTTGTCGATTAGTTATCTAAATAGATAATTTTGAGAGTATAACTTTTAAACCAATCTATGATAAAATTCATATTTCGCATAATGTTTTTAAAAACCAATATTTTATTAGAAAATAATAGTTATGTCACGGAGTAGAGAACGAATGGATATGACAGGTTTCACACATTCAAACACCCAATTCATAAAAACCAAAGTATTTTACCACAGATTGAGCAAATTACTCAATGTTGACAATACCTCAATAATTTCAAAAATATGCGCATTGACATTCCATTTATAATCTACTCCGTGCCCCTGATAGGACTTCAATGAACAGTAAAACTGGATCATAAACGAATTTAAGTTTTGGCACACTTTAACCTCCACAAACTTATAGTTCATATCTGAAAGTTACACAGGTTGTAACTTGTACTTTTTTTATAATTAAGGTCGAATTTCACCAATAAAACTGAACGCAATGAGGGCTATCCTTTTTGAGCTCACCAGATGGCGCCACTGTCGAGTAAGGTCCTGTCATTGATTCTATTTTATACTTTAAGGTACCAATAACTTCATAAAACGTTTATTTAATTACGTTTAACAATATAGTATATACTTAAGGTACATATCTACAATATTGTCCCTAAAATTAGCAAGCATGGAACATTTAAAAATCATTCTTCCTTCAAGTACTAACAAATTAGAACTCCCAACTTGCTACCTACAATCTTCAAGTCATAATTAATCAGGAATGGCTCAATCTTGACCACACTCGTGAATATTAATAAAACTACGTGATAAAAAAGCGCGCAACGCGGGAACACTCTATGACATCTGACATTTCTGAAGACCTTACTCTACACGAACGCCTCTAGCGGCGAAATCCCGCGCGATTAAGTGCTGTCATAGTCAATATTCCGTGATGACACTGACAAGTCTTTCATTCAATTCAATCTTGATGATCGCCTTCAGTTTCATTGATAAAATTCACCCTAAAGGCATTCATCCAAGCCTACATTCGCCCACGTAAACCATGTAATGCTGTCGCGTTTCAGCCGCACGTTTAAATCGTTTCCGCAAATGTGGCTAAGGCCTGATTCACATTTGTACTTACCCAGTGTACAGTGTACCAATGTAAACCAGGTTTTATGCACGATAGCAGCGATGCTGTCATCGGCATCTCTATGAAAGTAGCCATGGGCGAAGGCCCTAAGGCAGGGATGGCGAACCCATGGCACGCGACACAATATTTTGGGCACGCCACCAATTTTCATCTACCTCCGGCCCGTCAGTCATTATTTTCAGAGATGATAAGCTGAGAAAACCGTTTGGCAGATGACTCAAAAGAAACCTCTTACAACCCTAATTTAATTTATTTAATTTATTTATTTAAGTTATTTGTCATCTAATCTGCAACACAGAAGTCACAATTACGTCAAGTACTTTAATTTGAGTTACACGTATAACTGAAGCCTTTATTGCTGTACTGTGCAAAATGTATATTTTGAGTCGTTATTTTGAAAATAATCAAAATTATTTGACGGCACATTTATGACCTCGAAACGTTTCTTTATGAAAGCAAATGACACGTTGATTCATAAAGGTTCGCCACCCCTGTCCTAAGGGGTGAAAGTGACAAGAGCTTATATCTAAACTAACCGTGTTCATTGAAGTGCTTTTCAAGGTCTTCATGCGATAGATTTGTCTGCGTCGCCGGCGAATCCGCCGCTACCGTCTGCTCGGGGCGGGAACGGGAACATCTGCGTGCAATGAAATATACGAATTTAGTACCTGGGCGACCGAGGACCTGGAGGAGTTCGTGGCTAAATAATAACAGCCGCTCGGGTCGATCGTCAGTCAGTCATCGTCCTCAGATGGGTGACCGCCCATTACATACCGAATTTCCTCCGTGCCTCGGAAAGCACGTTAAGCCGTTGGTCCCGGCTGTTATTTGTAGATCTTTTACAGTCGTTACAAGTAGTCAGTGGCCCGAAAGTCTGACAAGCAGTCTTATCAAGGGGTATCATATTATCCAGTACGAACTGGGTTGTGGAGGTCGGATAGGCAGTCACTCCGTGTAAAACACTGGTATTCAGCTGCATCCGGTTAGACTGGAACCCAACCCCAACATAGTAGGCTGGGCAGATGATGAGTACCTGGGCGACCGAGCTCTGCTCAGGTGGAAGTTTACTCCAGGTATGACACCTAGCTAAATCCTTTTATCGTCCCCGTAAGCTCATATATTGCAACTTTCATTAAAATCGTTAAAGCCGTTTTCGAGAGCTTTATACACATAGATATTTTTTATCGGTAACTAGCTTATGCCCGCGGCTATGCCCGCGTGAACTTCGGTTATTGTCCCACGGGATCGTACTACAGGGATAAAAAGTATCCTATATGTTAATCCAGGTTATAAACTACCTGTGCAACAAATTTCATCCAAATCCGTTCAGTAGTTTTTGCGTGAAAGAGTAACAAACATCCATACATCTATACAGACAAACTTTCACGTTTATAATATTAGTAAGGATTTTTTTTAAATCGGCTTTTCTATACATTTTGACCGTGTAGGTATTGCAGTTTTGAAGGAAACAACAGTTTTTTTTTTATTACCGATGTAAAATTTCTACGTGGGGGGGGGGGGGTTCAAAATGATGTACTGAACTACTGAATACGTGGTAACCGTTTGTGCGGCGGTGGTGTCCCTTCCACCTTGTAAACTCTTTGCTTCGCCAAGATACAGGCTGAACCTAGTTGGGAACCCACTCTTAATCAGACCGATCAGAAGCTAAATAAATGAGTTTTTGGATTATATTTTATACTTAATGACATATTCATCTGCCTAGCCTTTTCCCAGCTATGTTGGTGTCAATTTAGAGCCTAAGGGGCCATCCATAAATTACGTCACACGTTAAGGGGGAGGGAGGGGGTCGACGAAGTGTAACCTTGTGTGACAAGGGGTAGGTGGTTTCTAAATTTCATGACGTCATATTTTAAAAATCTTATAGTCTAAGTTTTAAAATACTAAATATGAACTATTAACGAAAAACTTGAAAATATTTCCAACTCCATCTGTATGAACATGCAAAATTGCAAATTATGTGACGTCACACTAGGGAGGGGGAGGGCCCCGTATGAAATTCGTTTGACGTAATTTATGGATGGCCCCTAACCGGATGCAGCTGAATACCATTATTTACATGGAGCGACTGCCTATCTGACCTCCACGACCCAGTTCGTACTGGGTTATACGATACCCCTTGGTAAGACTGGTTGTCAGACTTTCGGGTCACTGACTATATGTAACGACTGTCATAGATCCACAAATAACAGCCGGTACCAACGGCTTAACGTGCTTTCCGAGGCACGGAGGAAACTCGGTATGTAATCGGAGGTCACCCATCCACGGGCCAACCTAGGCATGCGCGGTTTAACCCGTAGATCGACCCGAGCGGCTGTATTATTAACACTTTAGCTGCTAAGTTCAAGTAATCCATTTTTACTTGTATGCACAAGTCATCTATAGCTACGTATAGCGACGACTCGGGAGGCGGGTTGTGCGCACACGAACGAATTATTGTTCGACCCATATGCTGGGTGCTAGCACAGAAAGTGTAAAGCCACGGGTCCTCATGGTGTGCGTGCTGTTAGGCGGCAGCCGCTGAATGTCTTTTAAAAAAAAAACCACTGAGTACCTTGCACTAGGTTTAATTGACTTAAAGTACACACAGTTTTAATAACCTCACTTTTCTTTTGTTATTACGGGATTTTTAGCGCGGGAGCGCGGTTTGGATGTTAATCTGCGACTGACGTGTCCACATGGACGTAAACGGTTTTATATTAAATAAACTGATGTGCTCAGCAATAACTTGCAAACATTCTATGGATATAACAGTGCGGTAGTTTATTTTTATTTTATTTATTTATTTATCCTTAAAATATTTCATTTTGAGCAGTACTGAAATGCAGTTAGAGTTAAGGACAAAGAATAAAATATGAGCAACGTATGAGTTACCTGAGCATAGCATTGCTGCAGCGCAAGGCGAGCTCGAGCCCGTCCAGCCAGCAGTGGCCGGCGGCCTGCGAGGGCGCGCGGAAGATCAGGTGAGCGGTCGGCAGCGGCTGCACCACGGCTCCTGAGCGGGCACACGGACACAATATGTTAATATTATATTAAAAAACTATAGCTGACTCGCGCAACTGGATAACATTTTTTATTAATGCTCCGCTCCTATTAGTCGCAGCGTGATGTTTTAAGCCTATAGTCTTCCTCGATAAATGGGCTATCCAACACTAAAAGATTTTTTCAATTCGAACCAGTAGTTCCTGAGATTAGCGCGTTCAACCAAACAAACTCTTTAGCTTTATAATATTAGTATAGATATAGATAACTGGAATTGGACAGCCTCGCTGGTCTGTGGTCCCAATCGCGACTGCTGCATGCTACTTGCTGTTCTTGGATTCGATTCTCAGGTCGGGCAAAGTGTTATCCAGTTCTTCCATCAGGAATTTCTCAGTCGACAGCCACGGAGTCTGGATTTGTGCCCGGTTGATGGCGATAGGCTCGCCTACTATTACATTGAACTTAAAATTAACTGTCAAAATGTGGGTGTACTATTAGGTACACCTCTGCCAAACCCTTCGGGGATTACAGGTGTAAGGTTATGTACACATCTTATAAAAAGGGAAGATACAAGGACCGTTATTATACAGGGTGTTAAGTGCAGCATTGTTTGCCAAATTGAACAGGCCGATTGTTGGGGTCATTTGCTATCTCTTCAGACCCAATAGTGGACCCCCACTCATAGCCCGCTGCAACTGGCAACATTGCCCACTCACCGATGGTCTCGTTGTGCGCCCCCGCCCCCGCAAGCTCTGCTCCAGCGGATGGTACAACTTGAAGTAGAAGCCGTCCTTCTTGCTAGCACACGCGTGAACTGTTGGCAACATTGCCCACTCACCGATGGTCTCGTTGTGCGGCCCCCGCATGCTCTGCTCCAGCGGATGGTACAACTTGAAGCAGAAGCCGTTCTTCTCGCTAGCACACGCGTGAACTGTTGGCAACATTGCCCACTCACCGATGGTCTCGTTGTGCGGCCCCCGCGGCGCCCAGATGCTCTGCTCCAGCGGATGGTACAACTTGAAGCAGAAGCCGTCCTTCTTGCTGGGCCGCTCGATTACTTGACAGGATGTTAGTAGGACTGTTCCTACCCAGTGGCTGCTCTGTAAGATAGATATTGTGTTACGTTACAATTATGGCGACATTCTGATATCACTAAATTATTATTATTAGACTAAATAGCTCTCAATTACCTAGAAGTCGTGTCATAGTAATTATTATCAGGTTTATCTTTTTTTTTGGTATTTGTTAAAATATTTATTAGTTTATTTTAATTGTATAATTATGTGCATTAGTATCTGTATAAATATATACATTTTCGAAAACAAGTAAGTAGTATTTTTATTTTTATTTTTTTTGTACCCTATCAGAATTTTGTCCAATTTAACCCAAAGGTAGAGAAAGCCTTGTGGCATTTAGTAGGCCTATGTACCACTATTGTAGATGAAGTTTAAATAAATAAATAAAATATTCGGCGAAGGGTAGAGTAGCCCAGCGATCTCCCTCCCCCCAGATGGTTTTAAAAATTGCTGATGAAAAATTTCTGTGTGTAGGGTTCAGAAATCTCATGAAATAGAACATATTGTGAGTTCGGTACCTATTGATTTTAGAAATTCACTCTTTACACAGGCTTACTTTTACAAAAAAAAAATATAAGCCATATCACGGATCACGCACTGAATAATTGATTCAGGAATTTCAGGATTGATTTTCCCAACGTTTGATACTGTTGATCTGTGAAATTAAATTGGTATCGGACAGTTTTTGTATGGAAAACCTGACAGAAATTAAAAATTATTCCTCGGTTAAAAATATGGGTTTCTTTAGAGAAACTATTTTGATAAACTATACAATATGCAAAAAAAAACATGTCCGATCAGAATGGGGCATATAGTTATACCGATGACGTCAATTGTTTGTTACGTCACTACCCGAGAAGCGACCGGAGTGTCGCCGTTCGCACGCCTGACTCATTTTAGTACATTTTATCATTTTGGTATTTTTTTTTGTTGTTGTCCAAAAAGGTTTACATAAATAGAATCTTAACTCGATACCTAATAATTAGTGTCCGACCGAAACTACGACCGAAACCAAATCTGCATTCGGGAGTTCTCGCGCTGTGATCGGTCATGTTCGGCGCGTTAATTTCCATCCAAGCGAGTAACCGATGAAGACATTTTACCGCGTCCACGTGCCTAATCATTTTTTTTTTTCATCATGTCATGACTGGCTTATGTTTGCAGTTCGTTTTGTTTGTTGTGAGTTTTCGTGTGATTTATTTTGAATTCGGCAAGTTTTATTACGTGATTTATATATATATAGCATAAGAGTACGTACAGTAAACATAAAAAAAAATTATTACAACAAACTAATACATAGATTATAGTAGAATCAAGGTATCAAGGTATCTAAATATTTTTTGGTTGATTTAACTCTCTCGCTAATGCTACACCTAAACGAACATTAGTTAGGTACTTGGTACTTACTATAGTTCATTAGTGGTGATAATATTATGGATTCAGAGATTCAAAATTCATTTTTAATACTTATTACCAAGGTATTCAAGTACAGTTAGATACTTACTAGGTCCCTTATTTTTATAAAATTAACACACTAATAACGTTTTCTTTATTTTTCCCTGAAAACATGATCCTTGTGAGGAAGTTTCGGTTTCGGTTTCGGCCGAAACTGAGATTGTTGCCGAAATTCGGTTTCGGTCGTAAAAACCAGTTTCGATCGGACACTACTAATAATACCCCTACGGATCGGACAGTTTTTTTTAATTTTTTTTTTTTTTGAACTTTATGCACAAGCACTATGCAAAGGCGGACTTAATGCCTTGGGCATATTGTATATGCAGCCTGATAATAAAATGAATAGAGTATGTCTTACCTTCGCTTTAGGACTTTTATATAGCAGCAATAGTCCGGGCTTCAACACACACCATAGCTTTGTCCATGACTTGAGTGAACCTCGAACCTAAAACAAAATCGAAAGAAAAATGTTTATTTATTAAACTGTTTGTTGCCCGCGACTTTCGCCCGCGTGAAATTGTTATAAAAATATTACTTCCCAATTTGAATAGGATTTCGCTAACAATTTCAAGGGTTTTAATTTTTTGCACGAAACCCTAATTTGACACTTTAGGTGGAATGAGGCACCAACCGATGAGTGTTGAAACAAGTCGTAGGTTTAACAAAAAAATACGGTTTGTAAGAGATAGCCATTGACGGCATTACTCGTTTGAGCAGCAAGGGTCTCGGGAGAGCAGAAGTGGCTCTCTTCTTCTGACTCTTCTCTACCTTCTGTAAAGCAATGAACTGCGAACTTAAGCCAATCAACAAGCACATCCACAAAAGGGTCTTCGAGAGGCCAGAAGCGCCCTCTTCTTTACCCTCTGCAGAGTAAGAATTTCTTACCTTAAGTCAATCAGCAAGCACGACTACAGAGGGGTCCTCAATAGAGTGCAGAAACAGCTCTCCACCTCTCTTCTTTACCTTCTTTAGAGCTGGAATTTCTTACCTTGACAAAACCAGCAAGCACGTCCACAAAAGTGTCTTCCGGAGGCCAGAAGCTCCATCTTCTTAACCTTCTGCAGAGTAAGAATTTCTTACTTTAAGCCAATCAGCAAGCACGACCACAAAGGGGTCCTCAATAGAGTGCAGAAGCAGCTCTCTACCTCTCTCTTCTTTACCTTCTTTAGAGCTAGAACTTCATACCTTGACAAATCCAGCAAGCACGTCCACAAAAGGGTCTTCGGGAGGCCAGAAGCGCCCTCTTCTTTACCTTCTGTAGAGTGAGAACTTCTTACCTTAAGCCAATCAGCAAGCACGACCACAGAGGGGTCCTCAATGGAGTGCAGAAGAGCAGACGCTGCCCGCTTCTTCTCTCTTCTGTAATGCTGTCTCTGCGCTTTGTAACTCTCTTTCCGAGAGAGGGCCGTGCTTGCCGTCCGGGATATGCCGCCTACTGCTGTTTCCGATGACTGCAAGAAGAGCAGAGAAGATAATTTTAATAACCAAGAGAATGAGAAAAGTACTTAAAATAATATCAACTTAAAATAAACACGAACAGTAATAATTCATAGTTTCATACTATTATTATAAATGCAAAAGTATGTCTGTACGTCTGTCAAATATTCATTCAAATTAAGTAGTAAAAACTACATATTTTGTACGCTGAATATGGCAAAACATGTTGAAACACCATTATGAAACTCATGTATACACATGTTTATACAAATAAATGTATCTTTATCTTTTACTAGCGACCCGCCCCGGCTTCGCACGGGTGCAATATAGATACTAATAATTTCTCTTGTATAGAAGAAAGAAAGAGGTGTATTTATTAATGTTTTCTACTAACTTTTTAGACCTATGTATCCTGCATATGGGTATGAAGTTTCAATAAAATCGGTTCAGTCATGTCTAAAAATAAGGACTTGACATTTTTTATCAAATGCCGTACGTCGTACACGCTCTTAAATATACGTGTGACGTATTTTATTTTCGTATTCATCTCAGTAAACCCTTTTAATTGATACTCATAAAAATAACTAGTCCGCCGTCTTTGGGAGCCATTTTATTAATTTAGATTGACGTCACTTAGCCTAACCATGCATCGCCATGATCAACCTAAACGTGTCATGCAAAACTTCAGCTCAATCCGGTTCGGGATAGCTGTTTTAAAATTCAGTTGCAAGATTTGACCTAAACAAACAAACATTGCAAGTAAAATAACAAAAGCTTGTAAAAATATCTAGACATCTCGCTAACGTTTCGTTTCTGGGCCCCAAAACGGAAGGGCCCGTCGGAAACCGATAAGGTTTTGATAAGGGATGCTGGGTGAAAGGCCACTTGTGTTCCGTAGATAAATGGACTGGTTGAATTAATGCTCGCTTTGAGATAAGTTGTTACATTCACACAACAACACGCTAGTTTTTCGTCGAAAGGTTAGGCAGAGGTATACTTGTAGTGCATCTATGTTTCGATTGATACGTGGGACACTCAGAAAGTTTTGCGACACTAAAAAAAATTGTTCTACAGGTACATATATTTTTATTAAATCTTTTCAAAGTACTCTCCACCAGCCTCTATACAAAGATTCATGCGTCTGAATCAGTTTTCAAAACACTTTTTCCAGTCCGCCGCAGACACCTCGTTTACGGCCTGCTCGAACGCAGCCAGCGCATCTTCCGGCGACGAAAATTGTATCCCCTTGAGCTGATTTTTTTATTTTTGGAAATAAAAAGAAGTCACACGGTGCTAGATCAGGGCTGTAAGGAGGGTGACCCAGGAGTTTGACTGGTGTACTGTCTAGGAAGTCCCTCGTTTTGAGCGCGGTGTGTGCAGGCGCATTGTCGTGGTGGAGCAGTAGTCCGCGCAGCCCTGTGTTTGGTCGCTTGTTGCTCACAACAGAAAAAACTTCTGGTAAACATTTGGTAGTATACCATTCGGCGTTGATGCTTCTTTGATCTCGTAAGGGAATTGAGGCCAAGTGGCCAGTCAAATTAAAAAAGCTGGCGATCAAAATCTTCCCCCCGCTTCGAGATCGCTTCACTTTGGTAGGCGTTGGTTCATTTTGAAACACCCAAACTGTCGACTGGCGCTTGGTTTCTGGATCGTATTGATAAATCCAGGACTCATCACCTGTTACGATGTCGTAAACACGCCGAGACGAGCCTGCTTCAAATTTGTTCAGCATATCACGGCACCATTCCACCCGGGCCTGCTTCTGAGCGTCGGTGAGGTAGTGCGGCACCCAGCGCGATACTATCCTCCTCACGCGAAGATGCCCGTGTAGAATCTCGTGAACACTTCCCGATCCAATCTTTAATATGTGCTGAATCTCCTGATATGTAATTCGCCTATTATCTTGGATTAAATTTTTCACTGCTAGCACGTTTTCTTCCGTAATAGCCGTCAAAGGGCGACCGCTTCTTTCTTCATCCCCCAAGGTTGGTCGACCGCGCCTAAATTCGTTATACCAACGATACACGGTTGCCTTGGAGGGGCCTTCATCCATAAATCCGGTTTCAGGCGACACTTGAAATCGTAAAAAATCATAGCTCTAAAATGTTCCCGGCGCAGATCCATTTTTCAGTAAGACACGATACTTTGAATTGGCTCGCAAAAAATGTGGAGGGAAATTTTGAAAATGGAACACACATATTTTTACTTACAAGTAATCATATTTTCGAAAAAGATTCTAACTGGCTAGTCTCCCATATATAAAAACTATTTATCGCAATACTTTCTGAGTGGCCTGGTATGTTTAAATCTCTTGTAATACGGGGCGACCCAAATGCCACACTTGTAGCGTGTAGGCGTAACTAAATATATGTACAAGTACAGCAAAAACTTAATTCTAACCTAATATTATATAAGTTAAATTATAGTACAAATTAAAAATTAAGACGCCAGTACAAATAGACAATTTTGTTATTAGATATTTTTTATGTAGTTATTAGGAATGCGGACCGGTTACCTGAGCGAGCGCACGCGCCGTGTATAGCTATCTCTTTCAAACATGCGCCGCTCGCAAGCATCAGTTGAGAAACATCACTGGTCGATGCGCATGTCGCTCCCGCTCGTATCCGGTAAACATTCGGCAATACCTCGTGTTTATATATGTATGAACGTTAACAAGTGCTTCTAAAGACTTGTACCTAGACGTGCTACGTCGTTCTACTGTGCCTATCGCTTTCTTTCTGTGCTCTTCATTTCGCCTTCTAAAAATATACGTATCCTTTCCGTAAGCTGTGTATTCGCTTTTATTGCAACCCCTATACTGCTTCACACTGACTACCTCGTTGGTCGAGCGGTCTTAAGCGCAACTGCTGAGCATGAGGTATTGGGTTCGATTCCGCGGTCGGGCAAAGCGCTATTGGATATTTCCATCAGGAATTTCTTAGTAGCAGCCACGGAGTCTGGATTTGTGCGCGGTTGATAGCAATGGGCTCGCCCCCTTTGACATGGGCCTTAAACATAACAGGCGAAATGTGGGTGTACTATAAGTACACCACTGCCTAACCCTACGGACATTACAGGCTTGATGTTATGTTACGTCAAATCATACAATTGGCTGTTGATTACTCATTTAATAAATCACAGCAATTGACTTGCGTTTAACATGGATACGTCGATATTTGAACAACTCGCTATTTTTGAGATTTTATGAGAAAATTTTAGTGGAAAATTACCTACCCATTTTATTATTGATTCGGGTCGAGAATCATTAGCATAGTTACGACTAAAAAAAAATGGAAAATAACTTTACCTTCGGATGTCGGTGACTATGTTTGTTTCATTGTTTTTTTAACCGACTTCAAAAAAAGGAGGAGGTTCTCAATTCGGTTGTATGTTTTTTTTTTTGTGTTTGTTACCTCATATCTCCGTCATTTCTGAACGGATTTGAAAAAATCTTCTTTTATCTGAATGGATCTACTTCTCGATTGGTCCCATAGAAATTTCATCAAAATCGGTTCAGCAGTTTGGTTTTGAAATCAAAATAACTGGAAAAAATGTCATCCAAGTAAAAGAAATTGCGAAATTGATACTTGACAAGGATTTGTGTGTGATACGATAACTAAAAAGGGTAAAATAAAAACTTTTTAGCAAAAAAAAACCGACTTCCAAAAAAACACTAAAAAAGTGGAAAATAACTTTACTTTCGGAAGTCGGTGGCAAAAAAGTCATTGAAACAAACAATAGTCACCGACTTCCGAAAGTAAAGTTATTTTCCACTTTTTTAGTATTTTTTTGGAAGTCGGTTTTTTTTTTGCAAAAAAGTTTTTTTGCCACCGACTTCCGAAAGTAAAGTTATTTTCCACTTTTTTTTAGTCGGTTTTTTTTTTGCAAAAAAGTTTTTAGTTACCGTATCACACACAAAGCCTTGTCAGCTATCAAATTCACAATTTCTTTTACATGGATAACATTTTTTTACCAAATATTTTGATTTAAAAACCAAACTACTAAACCGATTTTGATTAAATTTCTATGGGAACAATCGGGAAGTATATCCTTTCAGATAAAAGAAGAATTTTTCAAATCGGTTCATAAATGACGAAGATATGAGGTAACATACAAAAATACAAACGAATTGAGAACCTCCTCCTTTTTTTGACGTCAGTTAAAAATATCAAGAAAAGTAATCTTTCATGCAACCACTCACAGAACAAGCACAAGAAAAAGTCATCTATCGTTCATCCTCCCACAGAAACTCAAACATCCACGACATACGTCTACAAATCTCGAGGCAAATAAATCACACTCCGGTGTCGATATCAGTAGAGCACTCAGCATTGTGCATTGCCAGGTCGCGAAGCAAGGAAAGACTTTGCTTACCTTATCAGAAGAAGTGCCGTCAGGTGGGTGCGACCTGGCGTCTCCGGATGCAGAGAGGGGGCTAGCTGCTGCGGGTACACCTGGCGAGCGCGGAGGCGGGGTTAGCGTTGCTTCACCTGGAATTATACGGGAGATAAATTATTTGAGGTCAGTATGAGATCAGGCCTGCTGAGGAGCTCGTGGCTAAATAATAACGAGCGCTCAGGTCCATCGTAAGGTCATCTTGCCTAGGTTGGTCTATGGCTGGGTGACCACCCATTATATACCGAGTTTCCTCCGTGCTTGGAAAGTACGTTAAGCCGTTGGTCCCGGCTGTCATTTGTAGATCTTCGACAGTCGTTGTAGGTTGTCAGTGGCCCGAAAGTCTGACAACCAGTCTTAAGAAAGGGGATCGTATTACCCAGTACACTGGGTTGTGGAGGTCAGATAGGCAGCCGCTCCATGTAACATACTGATATTCAGCTGCATCCAGTTAGACTGGAAGCCGACCCCAACATAGTTGTGACAAGGCTAGGCAGATGATGATGTGATCGGGCCTGCTCATAGACACAGAGAATGGCCTGAACTGAGCAATACCCGCATGAAATTGGCTACTGTGTAGATGTAGAAAGGGAGAAAGCAACCGTGCGGCCAATACTTGTCTCTTTTAAACAATACCTGTCTCATTATACACGTAGTGTAGAATTCATCCGCTCCTGTGACGTGGACCAATAAAAATTCTAGAAAAAGACTACTACTGGCCGCACGATCGCTCTGTCTCGCTCACACTTTTCTGCCCGTATTTACTTTACGGACGGATAGGGAGCGCTCAGACCATTCTATATGTCTATGGGAGAGGCAATATAATGATCGCCCTGGTTAGGCTTCGCCTTTCAAGCACGAGGTTGTGGTAACTAATCTATACTAATATTATAAAGCTAAAGAGTTTGTTTGTTTGGTTGAACGCGCTAATCTCAGGAACTACTGGTTCGAATTTAAAAAATCTTTTAGTGTTGGATAGCCCATTTATCGAGGAAGGCTATAGGCTATAAAACATCACGCTGCGACCAACAGGAGCGGAGCGTTAATCAAAAATGTTACGCAGACGAAGTTGCGCCGGTCAGCTAGTCGGGGATAGCACCAATTCTTTCTGTCATGGTATGGGCATGTGATGAGGAGGAACTAATCGCATGTGACTAAAAGAGTGATGAATAAGTGGAACTCATGTAGATGGATGGAGAGGAAGACCAAGGAAACGATGGCTGGACTGGGTGAGGAGTGATACGAAAGACTAAAATGAGTAAATGATAGCGTGTAACATTTAAACTCGCATACACAAACAGCTAGATCCGGAACGACTACCTGTAGGCTATTCAAATATTTGTTCCGTGAAATCGATCGTTTGTGGGATCGAACCCGCGACACGCATGGCGAAACTCTAGTTCAAATTGCCCCATTGAATGATTATGTCATGAATTTATAAAATAAATAAATAAATAAATATCGCTAGACATTACACACAGCGCCATCTAGTGCCACACTAAGCAACGAGGCTTGTGTCGTGGACACTAGATAGTTGATATACTACATAGATACTTTTTGTTTGTAAATACATACTTATTATACATATAAACATCCATGACTCGGTAACAAATGTCCATGCTTAATTACACAAACACTTGCTCCTACCGGGATTCGAACCCGGAACCCTATGGACGTAAGGCAGCCTCACTACCGCTGCACCATTCGGGTCGTCAAAATAAAAGGTGGCCTTCTGTCTCGTAGAGTGATGTATTGATGATTACAATGAAACCTTTCTGTTAACATGTTTGTCACGGTCATGAATTTCATTTATAAACATACTAGCGACCCGCCCCGGCTTCGCACGGGTGCAATGTAGATACTAATGTTTTCTCTACTATAATATGCATGTATTATACATATAAACCTTCCTCTTGAATGACTATCTATAAAAAACCGGATCAATATCCGTTGCGTAGTTTTAAAGAAACTCTCACCGTAAGTGGGGGGAGTGGAGGGTGCAGTAACTGGCAGTATCACGTTCAGGGGCGGTTGTGGCTGCTTCTGAAACGAAGAACACCTGTAGTTTTGTCACCCTACTCATGCAAAAAGGTCACCATCTGGGTAAGCTAGCGAAACTTCACAGACGCACCTCGTCTGGTCTATAATATAGATAGATATAAGCCCATACAATCTTATTACAAAAGTCAAACATAAAATAACATAACATGACGCCTGTAATCCCTAAAGGGCTAGGCAGAGGTGTACCTAATAGTACACTCACATTTCGCCAGTCATGTTTAAGTTCCATTTAATAGGGGGGGCGACGCTATTGCCATCAACCTGGCACAAATCCAGACTGAGCATGAAGTCTCGGGTTCGATTCCCGGGTCGGGCAAAGCGTTACTGGGTTTTTCCATCAGGAATTTCTCAGTAGCAGCCACAGATTAGTGCCCAGTTGATGGCAATAGGCTCGCCCCCTAAGTGGGACTTAAACATGACTGGCAAAATGTGGAAGTACTCGTTAGCTACAGTTCTGCCTAACCATTCGGGGAACACAAGGCGTGATGTTATATTTATATTTTTACAATCATCATCATTTCAGCCCGAAATCACAAACTGCTGGATAATAGGCCTCTTCATAATATTCTGACACACTCCCTGAACCATGCTGGATTAATTTTTCAGGTGTCACAAACACGCCTGACGTTGTCTTGTAAATATTTTCCCAAGTGCCACAAACACACCCCACGTGCTCTTATAAATACTTCAAAAATAATAATAATAACTTACCCGTCCGGTATAGTAAGGGGTCGAAGTCTGGAACTGCTGACAATCTCCTCTCAGTGCGGGGGAAGATGGGGTCGTGGACGGCGATGACGGCTCGACAGCTGGGGAGGACGACATTGTGGTATGGGGGTCAGAACATGGCGGACGATGGGAATGGGGTCATAGGTATG
Source organism: Standfussiana lucernea (assembly GCA_964057025.1). Taxonomy (NCBI): domain Eukaryota; kingdom Metazoa; phylum Arthropoda; class Insecta; order Lepidoptera; family Noctuidae; genus Standfussiana; species Standfussiana lucernea. The sequence goes on from OZ059813.1 coordinate 3,712,793, forward strand.
TGGGGGCTAGAGGAACGGCATAGCTTGGGGGATTGTGATTTTGGAAAGGGAGGCAATGATTGTTTTTTTTTTGTTTTATTCAGGTTAGCTTCTTTGTCTTATTTCTCTGGGTTTTCTTTTATGCTGTTTTTTTTTTGTTATTTGTGTTGCAATAGGCTACTTCTTTGTCATATATATCTGTGCTGTTTTTTTATGTTAGTCAATCGTTGTTCTTTTTTCAATGTGATTGAGAAATCGTTCGTTATGGCTTTTTTTTAATGATTGAAGAGTTCTTTTAAGGCGCGTTTTCTTACATTCTAATTTGATACTAAAATATAATTGCTTTTGCTTTTATGTAATATTTATTCGTTTATTTAATAATTAATCATTAAATTTGAATAATAAAGGATTAGGGCTGAATATTTAATTAAAATATTATTCTAATTTTGGAAGTTTTATTTAATTATTAATATTTGGAATGGTTCAAGGGAGTATAAATGAAATGAAAAAAGGAGATGAATAGGATTTATCCTGAAACAAAAATAGTTGTTTTAGTCATCATTATTAATACGTTTACCACTACCCGGAATAAGGATGAACGACTAAATAAATTATTATTTAATTTTGTAACATACACTAATGTTTATGTTACAAAATTGGACGTATTGTCGCTATTTGGGTGATAAAGATATTGTAATAAGGTGATTATATTTTGTCATTATACATCATTAATATACACACATCAAAAGTGTCTAGGGATCAAGCATTTTTATGCGGATTTCTTGAGATTGAGATGTGGCTTTGTAATAAATTTATGATTTTATAAATTTATATGGATCCTTTTTGGTGCATTTCATAATTTGAATCAGGAACTCTCAATCAAATTCGAGTAAAAGATGAAAATAAGCTGTCAATATTTTCCCTATAAAAACATACAACGCATTGAAGACATTATTAGTGCTACTGTTTCCCTACTACTGATTAAAACCAACGTTATTATGGAGCGGCGACGTCATTTAAGCAGGGAAGAAATGCTCAGAGCCGTGGGAATGATAGAAGCTGGTTCCCGGCAACGTACTGTGGCTTTAGCTCTGAATACAAGTCAGAGTGTTATCAGTCGACTTTGGACACGTTACCGAAGCACTGGTACCGTGGCTGAGCGCCATGGAGGACGGTATCGCTGCACCACACGGAGACAAGACCGATACATTCAAATCTTAACTCGAAGAGCTCCAACAATAACCGCCATGATGTTAGCCGTGAGGCTTCATCACTCTTCAGGGAACTTAATTAGCGACCAAACAGTCAGAAATCGCTTGCATGAAGTGAATCATTCCCGAAGACCGCTACGGGTACCACCTATAGCAATGCACAATCGTAGGATTCGATATCAATGGGCTCTTGAACACAGAAATTGGGCAGAAGAACAATGGCGTTTCGTGTGCTTTTCTGATGAGTCTCGTTTTGGTATGAGACCGGATACAAGACGTATACGACACTGAAGAACCCCTGGACGCCAACAGCGATTAAAATCCTGCCAGGAAGTCCATCCTTATAGTGGTGGAACCATCATGGTATGGGCGGGTATTTGGATCAGCGGAAGAACTGAGTTGATTTGGATCAGAGGCAACCTCAACGCTCAAATTTATGCTGAGACGATTGTATCAGACGTCATCGTTCTTCTACAAGTGCAAATCGGTCCCTTATTTCAGTTAATGCGTGATAATGCACGACCGCACACCGCAAGAGTTGTAAGACAGACTCTCGCCGCAGCTAACATCAATGTCCTGCCCTGGCCTGCTCAGTCGCCAGACTTGAACCCGATTGAGCATGCATGGGATATGCTACAGAGAAGAGCTCTGCCGAATATGGAGGGTATCCAGTCGCAAGAAGACCTTTTTTTGTTGTTGCAACGAACATGGGCGGCCATTCCACAGCGTGATTTGGATGAACTCATTTTGAGTATGCCAAACCGATGTTCTTGTGTTGTTAGTGTTCGCGGTAGAAACACGGATTATTAATTGTGTAAGTTACCCAGTAAAATTTTAAAGAAAACTGTTATTTCAGTCTTTTTTTCGAACTTTAATGTTAGTGGTTCAAATGTCAAAAATCCCTTTATTAGGAAAATGGCAAATTTCTTTATTAATGCAAAGGTGACTTGGTTTATCGTTACTGTGACAAACGAAAACACTTTATTTGATGAATCCTTAAAGAAAATTTTAATTAATATCAATCAGGAGAAAAGTTATTGCAAAAATATATGTTGATCCCTAGATACTTTTGATGTGTGTAGATATATGGGGTGGAAGGGACAGCGACGCGAAAACGGAAACCACACACTCAGTACATCATTCTGAACACCCCCCCCCCCCCAATGGGAATTTTTCGACGGTTATTTAAAAAACAAAACTGTTTCATCATCTATCATCACATCACTGAAAGTTGAAACTGAAAGCGATCAGCACAGCTGAACAGCGTTCTAGTATTGTCATTGTCATTATTGATGGCTCTTGAACTCCGTTAAATGAGTTTAATTGTACTGAACGCGTTGAATTTTAATGGCGAAAATCGGTCTAAATGATGAAACAGCTTTGGAGTCTATTGTAAGGTTTCATTAAGTATCACTGAAACTACACGGTTTAAAATCCTTGTAATGGCCATACTGACGGCGAAAATGCGTATTAAAATAAAATCGGGAGACGTAACGCATTGCACTGGCCACACTGGTGGTGACAGTTCGATGGCTCGGCAGAGATCGAGGGGCTTGAAAAACAAGCGAGTAGTGGATGGTAGCGATCGGTCGTGGGACTGTTGAACCGTGGAGATTGATGCTAAGAAATAAGTTTTGATAATAATAAGTTTTGAGAGTATTAAATAAGTTTTGAAGATAAACTGTGGTTATTTCTGAGATACCCTTTCACTATTAACACTTTCGGTGCTAAGCACCCAGCATAAGGTTCGAACAAAAATCCGTTCGTGTGCGCACAACCCGCCTCCCGAGTCGTCGTTATACGTAGGTAGTTATAATAACTTGTGCATACAAGTAAAACAGAATCACCGAGTGTTAAAAGAGCATATTTTTTGTATGAGTGTACAACATGTTATTAATTATCTTCACATGGAATGATAAAGTAATCTTTAATAATATAAATAATTGTGATAAAATAGGACATCGAACGCTTTAATCATGTCACCTTGACCGTCGATTTGGCATCAAAAATCCATGTTTAAAATTATTTCATTCACGATGGAGCGAAAGAGAAAGAGAATTTGCAGGAAAACCTGGTATAAACTCCTGAAGGTACAGCGATCTTAACAAAAAACAAAAAAACATCGTGAGGGGACCAAACCAGCCCGAGAGATATTTCTCGACGGCTAGCAAGTCAAATCAGAGGCCAATGGGCGGCATAAAAAATCTGACACCAGGTTAGGTACGAACCACACGAAAAAGTAGTGATATTAACATCATGACAGTAATCTCGAAGGGTGAGACCAGTGGTGGGCAAACTTTCCTCATGGAGGGCCAGAAAGTTGAAACAAATTCAGAGGAGGGCCAGAATTATAGCAAAAATGCATTATAATTTGAGATTTTTTAATCATAAAAATAAACAATATACACCCTGTTATTTACTAATTACAATCTTGCGACCCGCAACACATGAACTACGCGGCTAGTATCGCTGGCTCCTTTACCTATGCATCTATTATTCTTCTTCATACTGCTGGTCCGTCAAAATATAATTATAGCGGGCCATATTGTATTCATTTTGAAAGACCGTCGGCGGGCCGGATTAAATCCTTTCGCGGGCCAGAGCTGGCCCGCGGGCCGTACTTTGCCCATCACTGGGTTAGACAGAAGAGTACCCTATAGTACTACCATATTTCGCAAATTACGTTTCTTTTGAGTGCCCTGGCAGAAAAATTCAATAACACTATGTCCAAGCTAGAAATCAAACGCAGATCCTCATGCTCAGCAGTAGCGCTTGGAATCACCAAAAAAATCCAGCAGCAAGAGTCAGCTTTGAAAACGATTTTAACACATAACATCACGGCTGTATTCCACGAAGGGTTACGCATTGGTGTACTTATTGCCATCGACCGGGCACAAATCCAGACTCCGTGGCTGCTACTGAGAAATTCCTGATGGAAAAACCCAATATCAATTTGCCCAAACTCGTAGGCGTAATGCTTATCTTATGAGAAGCGCTCGTTGCTTTAATGAACTATCTCACGAGCAAGACATTGACTTATTTTGCACTAAGACGGGCGTAGCAAGAAAACTTTTAGCCAAATCATTTTTTGTGAATGAAGCACCGGCTGGTGGTACTCAAACACACATGTAGCACCGTAACATTTAAAATAAAATAAAAAACCGTAAGTTCAACTTTTGGGCATTAGTTAATCGTAATTTTTCTTATTTTTTTATAATATCTGTGGAGGCTTGTTATTAGCAACTTAATTATATGTTTTTGTTATATATTCTGTTATTAGTCTGTAAGCCTTCTTAAAAAGAATAAAATAAAAATAAATAAATAAATAAACTCGGAAATCGAACCCGACCTCATGCTCAGGAGTCGCGATTGCAACCACAAGGCCAACATGGCAGTGTTATTTAAATTTAAACTCTAAGAATTATCGTGGCAACAAAGACGTAACAATGAACGAAACTACCAAATCTACACAGGATAGCGTAGGCTAGACACAAGTAGTAAAGCACAGTTATAAGATCATAATTATGTAAGATTCGTGTTACTAACCGAACAGGAAGACGCGACCTTTGTCCGCATGAAACTATTATAAAAATATTACTTTATACCTATTTGAATCGGTTTTTTTTTTTGATTTTTTTTTGCACGGAACCCTAACCCTTTTTCTAAAAATAACCGATTTCATAAAAAAAAAAAAACAAAAAAAAAACTGGAAATTAACTTTACTTTTGGAAGTCGGTGACTATTGTATGTTTCATTGACTTTATTGCCACCGACTTCCGAAAGTAAAGTTACTATCCACTTTATTTTTGTTTCCTATTTGAATCGGATTTTGTTAATATTTTTTTGCACGGAACCTTAACCCTTTTTTCTAAAAATAACCGATTAAAAAAAACTGGAAAATAACTTTACTTTCGGAAGTCGGTGACTATTGTATGTTTCATTGACTTTTTTGCCACCGACTTCCGAAAGTAAAGTTATTTTCCACTTTTTTTGTTTTTTTTTTTTAAATCGGTCATTTTTTGCAAAAAAGTGTTTAGTTATAGTATCACACACAAATCTTTGTCAAGTATCAATTTCGCAATTTAGTTGGATGACATATTTTTTCCAGCTATTTTGATTTAAAAACCAAACTATGAACCGATTTCGATGAATTCTATGGGACCAATCGGGAAGTATATCCTTTCAGATAAAAGAAGATTTTTGCAAATCGATTCATAAATAACGAAGATATGAGATAACAAACACAAAAAAATATATATATATAAGTAGCTTAAGTTACTTCTTATGACAACAGATATCAGCTATTTCGGTAATTAGCCAGAACAAACAGACAGACAAAAAATAAAAATAAATGTTATTTTGTTTAATTACTGTATACGCGTAGGTATTGCATTTTTTTAGGAAACAGCTGTTTTTTTATACAATACTTTCATATGCATTCAGTAAAAAGCTATTATTTTGAAATTACAAACAGACACTACAATTTTATTTATTTGTATATGTTACGGCTAATACCCGAAGTGCGGCTACACCTAGTTTTAGCCGGTCAGAACTAGGTGTAGCCACTTACTCTTGGTTAAACCTAGTACGAGCCGATTGTTTTCGGGTAAAACTAGGTCTAGCTTTCATCATGCCGGCTACAACTAGGTCCAGCCATTCCCTGTTGGATAAAACTAGGTCTATCCGATATCATTCCGGCTAGAACTAGGTCCAGACAATCCCTGTTGGATAAAACTTAGATGCGTGTCCCGCCAAGCCTTCCGCCCCGCGTCACACTCATGACTCACAGCATCTGCAGCAGCGGCGCGGGGTGGAGGGCATAGCGAGGCACGGGCCTCTGCAGGTTGTGAGCGCCAGGTGCTGCTGATCTACTGCAGGTCT